>JAWNLB010000174.1:14945000-15182500 GCA_035041595.1 Drosophila basisetae
GAAACCTACAATTTGATTATCGCAATGAGAATTGCTACACTTGGATAAGGCAACAGCCACCGGGGTGATGGCTCTTAGCCACCCCGCTGGAGGGTCCAAGCACTGCGGTTCCTCAATCGAGACACACACAAAAGAACACATCCAAATGGATGTGTGTGTGCGAGTCTGTGTGTGTGTGTGTGTGTATTGCTGTGTCTATGCAAGAAATTAGTAGAGCAGAGAAGACAGCACAGAATAAAAGTCTCACTTCGTAGTTGACTTGTTGTGTGGATTAGGCAACGACTACGGCTACAGTACACCGAGCAAAAATACACAAAATTGCTAAGAAAAAGAATTGTTTATTGTTTGTTCTTTAAGCGATAAATCAAGCAGCAAACCCAATTAAAGGTTGCTAATGCTATGATATTATTCTGAACCTGCGAATATATTTATGAATATTTCTCAGCTTCCATTTCTGTTTCTACTCCTGCTTGACTTTCCAGTTGAGTCGAGAACATACGAGTTGATTTGAGCTTGTTAATTGTTCTCAGTGTGAACTGTATGGCTTGCTGGCAACAACTGCAAATTAACAATCCGCCGCACATGCCCCACGCTCCCATCGGATTTGCTAACCCCACGGAACGCGTTGCATTTGTCAACATGTGTAGCTGTCTGCTTTAATGGTCAATTTCTCACTCTAAATGGCTGGATGGACTGGCCTAGCCTGGCCCGGCCTGGCCTTGGTCGGAATCGGTAACAGGCCTCAGGCATCACTCACACCCCCCAGAGTTTTCCAGAGTTGCCCCCTTTCCGCATTTGTTGCCTTTGACTGGTGCCGCTTCGCATCCTTGGCCTTATTACGGGTATAGCAGCCTAAGCCTTTTTCCGCATTTGTTCTCAACCAAATCTATTTGTAAATACTTTTCTTTACCAAAATTTGGCATTTAAGCTACACAAATGCATATTTATTTTGCAACTAGTTTGATTCTAGCAAATTACCCTTTTGCACAAAGATATCAAAGATTCGATTCAACGTATGCATTTTTGATGGGGGCATCTCATTTGCTAAAGTCGATTTTAAGACTGAGTGTTGAATGCTTCATTTCAAGCAACACTATGTCGACAAAGTGTATTCGCCAGTCGGTGCAAATTCTTTCTTCAAAATATATAAAAAAATATTTCTTGTTTGTTTTTTTTTTTGGTGTACCATTTACGCATATGGTTGGCAAGAAAATGTGAACGGAACGCATTTTGCGGCTGGTGCCTACGAATGCGTATCTTTCTATGTCTCCAGCTCCAGCTCCAGCTCCGTCTCAGTCTCCAGTTCAGTGTCTGGATGCGCCTGTAGCCAGAGTGAAGTGCCCCTTTCCGGATTGTAGTGCGTGTGCTCTAACGAGGAATCGGAATCGGAATCGTTCACGATAGTAACATTTGGTGACTTTTGGCCGGAAGTACGACTGACCGCCTGCAACTGAAGCCAAAGTTGCCAGAGTTGCCAGAGTTGGAGATGGAGATGGAGATGGAAACAGAGCCGATGTCCGAATGTAACTCTGATTCGAGCCAGCTTCTTCTAATGGTAGCAAATCATTTACAGATGTCGCAACATTTTGCATAAAAATGTCACAGACACCGTTTTGGCATGCATCCGTAGCAGCCTTAGAGAGAGACCGAGAGACCGAGACAGAGAGAGAGAGAGAGTGAGAGAGGGAGGAGAGGGAGAGGGAGAAGGAGATTGGTATACCCGTTCCATAATGGCGGCGACTTAAACGCCTCTTTCAGCCAGGAAATGCATTTTCATTTAGCAGCGGAAGTAACTGCAAATTAGCTTTTAGTTTTGGGTTCGCTTTCTCCTAGCCTAACCAACCAGTGCGTAACTGCATCATTGCATCCACTGCATCTATTGCACCTAGTATGTCTGCCTGCACACACATAAATAAATATACACCAACCCAAAAAACGTGCGTTCAATTTGCGCATTTTGTCGGACGATGCCCCCGACAGGTCGCCACATGTTACCTGTTGCCACAAGGAAGCACCTCAAATGTCTGGCATTAGTTGGCTTGAACCAATTGGTCCATTGGGTGGCTGCCCCTTTATGCCTGCACAAATTAGTTTTTTTTTTGTTTTTATCAAATTACGCTGAAGCTTTAATTAGTTGCGAGCTTATTGGCATTGACACACGCGTTAATACCGATCAAGACGCGTTTACTAATATATCTATTTTGTAACCGCATAACAAATAATGTTGATTTTATTTATGCATGTTTGTGTGTGTGTGTGTGTGTGTGTGTGTGTGTATGTTTAAGCCCACTCTTGGCCCCCTTTGGGTCAACCCTTCCACGCATATGCCTTCCGCCAGCGGCTGGCGGTGCATTGAACTCATGCAATGGCTGCAGTTTGTCGGAAACGCTTTATTATTCATGTATATTAACAACTAATTGATCACTGGCAATAGCACCTCACATTTGTAAAATTTTTTTACATTTCCCACACATATTTATCCGTCAATTAATAATCTCTTATTCATTATCAGATTCCACCAAGAGATGAGTTTGCCACTTTAAATGCAGTGTTCATCTTCGGCAATCTTTACTCTGATTAAGAACAAATTATTCTACACTCTGTCAGCATATAAAAGAAAAACAATATATTAAATACTATATTTACTAAATATATCATATTATATTAAATACTATATATGTGTATACACAATCGAGCCGTACAGTGAAAATTTCGACTTACTTAATCAAATTTTCTATGATTTAGATACAAAATTGTACAAAATACTGACTCTAACAGTTTTTGGATTCGGTTGCAGAAATTATATGCTTTGGGAAGTTGGACTTTATTGCACAGTTATTATCCAAAGTCGATGGTGAGGGTTATGTTAAGTAAAAACACTGACATAAATGAGACGGAGCCAATGTTCTGGTAAATGAGAACAGTGGCAGTAAAACTAGAATGTATTTAATAGTTTGGCTAAGGGTATATTGCAGTCGAGCTCACTCTACAACAGAATTCTGACCTGTTTTTTAATATGTAATAAAAGAACATTTTATTTCTTGCCGCAAACTCAAAGCATCCGGATTTTTAAAATAATGTTTTTAATTTCTAATGCAGTTGCTGAGCTCTTGTTGATTGGGCACTTTGTGCAACAGCCTTACCCCTACCCCTACCCCTACGGCTACCCTTAACCTTCAAACTCGGCAACACACACGGCCATCCCACAATTGCCCAAGCTCATCCAAGTAAGGCATGCAAATAAAGTGCTGCCCGCTGCGTGTCTGCCATCAGTGGATACGATTTACAAATGGCCATAACGAGTAAATATGTCAAGTGCAGGTGACCCGAAAATCAACAACACAGCAACAACAACAACAACAACAATGCAAACAACAAAACATTTACCTACATCTGCATGACAAGAACGCCTGACTTGCAGATACCCTAAATCTGTACTTAAGCAAAAAACAGACATATTTCTTTTAAGAATCTACATTTAATTCGAGTGCATAAAATATTGAATAGAGCAGCAAATATCGGAAGCCAAATATATATATACATATGTAAACAAATTCAGGCTGCCTTTTCATATTTATTCTAATTTAAGATATCAATGTGCTTGATTCCAGATGGTTGCTCTTCACTTTAAGATTTGAAGATTTTGCATTGTGCATCGAAAAAGTCTTGAGATAAATTTATGGTCGGAACTACTAACTAAGGTTTTTGTTTTGGGTTCGAAAATGCCTCCTATCCAAAGATATATGTTGCATAATTTTCGACCAGTCATTAGACCATTTTTTAATTGGTTTAGGGTATAAAAAAATCGAATGACAACGGATTCAGGAGCTACCAGCAAAAACAGACCTCAGCTCATGAGAGTAGATGGCACAAATCGGGGGAGAAGTGGGCTGGAACGGTTGGAGCACCCACAGCAGCCGTTCGCCCTTTTGGTGCATGTGTTTCCGGTTGCACTCAGTGGCAAACGGTTGCCAGTGTAAATTGGTCAACTAAATAATGCAGCATCAGTTGCACCAGTAGCCAAGCTGTCAGTTTGCCACAGCTACCCCTCCCGTCCATCCCAGTGCTCCTCCTCCTCCTTCTCCTTCTCCTTCTCCACCCAGCAATGTTCACACAACACAAAAAATGCAACAGCTGAGGCAAATTTGCATTCTATAAAATGTTAAAGTATCGAAATACACACATATTTCTACATATCGTACATATATATTTCTGGTCATTGGACAATGGAGCTGCGACTCAAGACATTTAAATGGATTTTAGAGAGTATCAACGACGTTCTCCCTTTCAATTCTTAATTGTATATGTTTTTACTCCTCAACTTGATCTCCTAAAACTATGTATCATCTTTGACGCATTTGTTTATTCCGATCGATAAAGGCATTTTGTAGCTTTCAGTGGAAAGGCTTAATCACGTTCATCAAATATACAAATTCGTTGAAAAAGCGTTTAAGGGGAAAAGTTGGCAAAGTTGTCGCAAATTCAACTTAATTAATAAGTTAACTAAATCAATGCATATTTGCTGAACTTTAGTTGGATTTTTATGCGCTTATTTTGAGACTAATTATATATATTTCGGCAAAGAATTGGCATTGGCAACAAATTCGACGTAAGTAGAAATAATTGCAGTACAAATTGTCATTTAATATATTTCAAACATAGACAAAAACAAACACAGAAAATGTTCAATTTGCGTTTCCAAATTCGTTTGAAAATCGAAACTCAAAAATATAGCTCGTCTCTAATTAAGATGGGTGGGTTTGCACTGACTGGCTACTGGCTGCTGGCTGCTGGCTGCTGGCTGCATGAAAGCCGGCCAGAAACATATGTTCGTGGTCTTTATTTGGTGGTCAGCCGTGTGCGATGTCCTTTTTAACCGCTGGCTGTTTGTCACTTGCAACCGCGACGGTCATTTCCGCTCCACAGTCGCCATTTTAACTGCCACAGTTGTAAAATCTCTGTCAATTGATAGGCCATGCCCCAATGATAATGATGATCATGATGATGATGGAGTCTGGTCTGCTCTGGCCTGTTCTGTTGGCCAGTGGCCACAATTTAGCGCGCTGCGACTACCGAAAAGTTCATTGCAGATTGCCTCCGTCTGATGAATGCACAAATAATGGGCTGCATAATGCAGAAAGGAAATAAATTATTCTGCTAGTATTGCATGAGCAGGTCAGGTCTGCCCATCTATGTACGTATGTCTTCTGTCTGTCTGTCTGTCTGTCTGTCTGTATGTATGTGCCTCAGCTTGAGCACAGAGCCCATAGTCAGAGCCTGCCACTGTGCAGCAGACAGTCAGACAGAAGCAAACAGCGTAATAACAACAATCAGCAGCATTTTTCCCCTTCTGCTGCTGCTGCTGCTGCTGCTGCTTCTGCTTCTGCTGCTTCTGCAGAACGATCAACATGAATAATCATCATTCTGCTTACAGCAGTGAGCAAAGTCTGAGAACATCAGTTTTATATAGATTCATATGGCTATGTGGCTTGGCTTGCTAAAAATAAAAAGTGCTGCTCATATTTTAATCAAACATAGCATTATCTGTTTTGAAATGCCCAGCATCAAGCAATTTGAGCTCTCAGATGGTCAAATTTTGCAAAAAAAAAAACTCATTTTGACCATCAGTCAACAGGTGATCAAGTTATGACTGTGGAAAGGTTTTTAAGCATTGCTGGCAGACAGGAACCTATCCATCGCCAGATACTTGATCCATAGACACATGTAGTGCCTGCAGCATCAAGAGGAATATATTCCACATTCCACATTCCACATCAAGATGGACATAGAGTTCCTTCTAACTCGCCTATTGCTGCTGATCTAGGATATATACACGCTTACTGTGTATCAGCTTCGATCCTTTGCAATCATAAGCTTCAATTGATGACAAAGGTTTCTTTGGACTATGGACAATTTGCAAAACATTATGGAATTGTGTTCAGTAGTGTTATTATCATGATCATTGCGAAGATGGGCTAATTTTGTTTGATTTTGTTTCTGATCGAATTAGGGTAAAATTGAGCGTTCGGCAAAGTTTAGGAGCCAGCGGGTCGCGCAAGTCGCGACCAGGCAGCCAAGGAGGTGGCTCCCGGGCCGAGGACATGTGCTGATTGTCAAAGTCGAAGTTCAGTTTCGCAGTTCGCAGGCCGCGTGCGCGGCTTTACGAGGCGTACAGTATTGTGTAGCAATATATATATATATAAAAAACTTGATGATTTGCATGGGTTTCAACTCTGTTTGAGCCAAAGGTTCATCATCAGCGTCGCCGCCAACGCGGCATGGCGCGTAATTGGCCAAGTTATTTTGCGCTTTCTGCCTGCCTCCTTTGCCAAATTGATTTTGCTTCGTGCCTCATCAGCAGCGACAATTGCCCTGGCCCTTTCGCGAGCTCATCAGGTTGATCATGTTGATCATATTGCTGCTGCTGCTGCTGCCGCTGATCCGGCTGGTGCTGCACACGTACTCGTTGCCCCGTTCTTTCTGCTGCTGCTTCTGGTGCTGTTGCTGCTACTGATGTTTTTTGCGGTTTCACACTTTGGTTAAGGTTCCATGCCCTTCGCACTCAAGTGGCTTTGTCGCGGTCAGCCAAATGAATGGGTCAAACCAGCAGCGCCTGGCAATATGTTTAAGAACAGCTAATACAAGAGGTATGTTTTAATTTTATTGATTTGCAGCACAACAGATACAAACAAAGAAATAAAAAAAAAAACAGACAAATAAGATGAAAAATGAAAATGAAAGAGAAGTTGGATTCCACTATTTCGAATGAATGTTCAAATCGTGTTGATTGGCTTACTAGACTATCTTTTTAATCATCTACTTAATATACTTGTCCATGAACTTTTTGTGGAAATCTGAACGCAGCGCATCGTTCACAAAGTGCGTCTTCTTCTCGGGCGCGGAGCGGGCACAGTTCTTGAACACAACATCATCATCCCAGCGTCGTTTGATTTTCAAATCGCCGCCGAGACCAGAGGCGCGGCCAGCAGCCGACGCCGCCGTGCCCGGCTCATAGTTGATTAGCGGATTGCCTGACAGAATGTTCTCCATTCGTATGCGTTCGTCCTCCTGCTTCTTCTCGGCCTCACGACGGGCCGTCTCTTGTAGGCGTTCCTGTTTGATCTTATGCAATTCAGCCAGCAGAGCGGCATCATCATCATCTGAATCACTGTCCGAACCTGAGCTGTCGTTGTCCAGCGGCTCATCCGCATCGAGATTGGCTGCTGCCTGCTGTTGCTGCTGCTGCAGCAGCTGCAGCTGCGACAGACTTTCGAATTTGGCCCGCTTGTTGCTGCTGCTAGCACTGCTGTTTGCCTCGATCGCCTTGCGCACAATCGAGGGCAGCGCCTTGCCAGAGCTGGCGCCAGAACGGGCGTCACGTTCGCGTTCCTCGAGCTCCTTGCGGAAGTCGCGATTGCGGATCTCATCGCTAGTTCCTTGACCAGTTTCCCTACAGCAACACACACGATCATCAATTGTAAAAATATATATATATATATATTTATACATGTACATACCTGTATTTCAATTTGGTGTGTCCAGGCAGATCGCGACTTGAGTATTGTTTGCTAAGGGCACTCAAGTCTTTTTCGCCACGGCCAGAGCCACCGCGTGCAGGATCAAATGTGGGGCGCGCCGCTGTTGTCATTTTGAGGTTTTATTCGGTTAATAAATTTATATTTATGCAGCTCTAATGCTTGAGGCAACTCGATGTAAACGTTTTGTTTTATATTTATAAAAAAAAATATTGTAGCTTGTTTTTGCTGCGTATCAGCTGCTTCTATGCATTCCAGGTATGAGTTGCGATATAAATTTAATATCGATACTCTTCACATTCGTCAATTGAGTGAAGGCCAGTTATCGATAATGAAAATCTACGTATAAAAAGAGACGCTGTCAAACCGCTGGCAGATTATAAAGGCTTTCCGCACACAATGAAAAATAATTGAATTCAAAATATCGATAACAAATAACACATGTCTGCTCCTCCATGACGTGACGGCGCTGCCAGATCAGTTTTACACACCACGCGAAATTTGTTCAAATTGACAAACAAAAGAACAAATATGCCGCTGGGGTCCCTGCGGTACAAATATTATAAAGCGCAGCTTAGCGAATTGTTACACAGCACCATAATGCACATACGCAACTATTATGACACACTTAAAACCACAGCACCACATCTAATCACGCAGGCGAACCGCCTTTGGGAGTTGAGCCAACGACAACGTCTAGTCGCTGGGTAAAACAAATAATAAAATAATGATCATTTCGATACCTACTACAAATATTTATATGTAATATGTAATTGCCACAGCGTTGACCAGGCTGCAGAAGCAAGACTGCTGATATCTTCCCAAGTCGCACACCAGTCCATCCACAAGTTTATGTTAGTGAATTGGCCCGCCCCGCTTTAAACGTTAAATAGCTAAAAATGCATTCGTGTTGTTTTTCTTTTCTTTCTTTCGTCTTTGCAGCAATCGGCAAAATGGGAAATTAGCTGAAATTGCCAAACAAGTGGCCGTCTTTGAGAGGGAAAGCAACGCTCTAACAGAGGAACTGGGCGAGGTGCCAAAGTCGCAGCTTTGTCCGCTGGCCGACTGGTGTGCCTGGCTGTCGCAGGCATTAAGTGTGCTCCAGACCCAGGCAAAGTATTTGGAGTTGGATTCGCGTTCACTGCTGCCCAAACTCGTGCAGGCGTCCACGGTTAAGCAGTTCAAGGAGGATCTGCAGTTAGCTCAAGACTACGAGGCAAGCTTTCGCATGAGATTAGCGACAGCGGAACGGCGGCCGGAACTGCTGCCAATGTCAATGGCAATGGCAAACTAAATTATGCAAATATACAAATTTATCACCAGTCTTCATAAGCGATTTATCAATTTAGTCGCGTTCATCAGCAATCAGCTCCAACTTCCGTTCCTCTATTTCGCATTTCCGCACCGATTTTCACAAATGTGCACAAAACAAAAATAAAAAAAAGGAAATTACACACAACCGTTGTTTTTTTAACCACTGCAATACTTGAAATTTATTCAAAACATTTCAATTTGGTGTTGTGTAATTCTCTTTGTATATTGTTTATATTGTTTTCCAAAACCTCGGCAGCCTCGCCAGGAAATTGCCAAAATATCAAAGAACATCTGAAAATAAGCGTATAGTATACATGTGAATATTGTACAAATTGCATTTACTTTAAACTCACATTTTAAACAAATCTCAAGCGACTGGCTGCTAGCGATTCCTAGCGACTCCTAGCGACTCCTAGCGAAGTCGTCTGGCTTCGCGTTCAGATTCGAGCAGTGTCAGAATATCTCCCTCGCGGACAGGTCCCTTCACGTTGCGAATGATTTGACGGTTCTGCTCGCCGAGGAATTCCACTTTGACCTGTGTACACTGGCCCTGGGAACCGGTGCGGCCGAGAACTTTCATCACGCGTGCCCAAACAACTGGTTTGTCCATGGTTTTTGTGTATGTTTAATTCGTTTTCGCGCAGAGAATTCACGTGTGAGTTGCGCTTCAATTGACAGACGCAAGCAAAAAGGAAGTGGGCCGATTGTTGTTTCAGCGACGTAAAGGTGGCGGCGCTAGTGCGCAGGGTTGCTCTGACAAATGGTGCTGTAAGCGACAATGAAATGAAATATCAAAGAAGTGGTATTTGTGCTTCTCACAAGTTAATGGCTTGCTTATACCAATTAATTATTTTTCATTTCAATTAAGATAATTAATTTTATAAATCTGAATGCTTTATAGCTGACAAATCAATGAATTAGACATTTGACAGTTGCAACAGGCTCACAACACTGCCACAAAGCACAGTATTGCCATACTGTGAAATACAATAATAATGTTTCTCTATCTAGAAGAGTCTTATACCAATAATATTGTCTATTTTAATAAACGTGTATGAGTTTTATTCAAAACGAATAGGCCAAAGACTTGCATATTGGCAAAATGCTCGCTTATCCGCATTGCTTGAGGCAACTCGACAACTCTAAACTGTCATTTGACGCGGCACCACGTATACATTTGACAAGTGAAAGTCGGCTGAATTCGTGCGCTACTTCGGATGCACGCATTGTTGCTGGCTACCACTCTGTTAGTTTCGCTCAATCGTGTCGGTCGCCAAGTTGCCCACTTGCCCCAAATACTGTGCATTTTCGGTTTCTGTCTTTCACACTCTCGAAAATTCATCAGTGAAATAACATTCTATCAAATCGAACAAAGATGAAGGACCTGAAGTTCTTTCTGCTGCTGTTGTTGCCCATCATTATTTGCACCTTCTCCTCACGTAAGTGTTTTTATTCGAAACACCAATCGTCGGCATTGTTGCTGTTGTTGTTGCGACTACGTGGCAGTCGACGTGTTAGCCGCCCAAGAAGTGTTCAATGAAAAAAAGCGTTGATATTGAAGAGCAGCACAACGTCGAATTGGGCATGTCTCAAGATTTGCATCGCAATTCATATGATTTGGGCAAAAGTGTTGCGTTGGCAAATGGGCGCTAATATACATTTGCACATCTCCATCTCGCTCGCACACACAAACATACATATATACATATATATATATATATTTATCAATTGTATTTGCAGCAAACAAATTTGGTGCATACGCCGCCGAGCCTGTGGAAGATGATCTCGTTGATGTGGATAGCGATGAGGGCGCCGTAACGGGCGAGGATGCTGAGCCTGATGAGGATCCGGATAGCGGCAGCAGCCGTACCTCCCCGAATGCCGACACCTATTTACTATTCACGAAACCATTGCATACAGCCGGACAGCAATTGGATCTGCCCGGTGGCAAGCCGGTTGAGTTTTTGATCGGATTCACGAACAAGGGCGAGGAGGAGTTTGTCATTGAAACGGTGGAGGCATCCTTCCGTTATCCCATGGACTTTAATTACTTCATACAGAACTTCTCGGCGGTTGCATACAATCGCGAAGTGAAACCTGGCTTCGAATCGACCGTCTCCTATACGTTCCTGCCATCCGATCAGTTTGCTGGCCGTCCCTTTGGCCTGAACATTGAGCTGGCTTACCGTGATGCCAATGGCATTCAATACAACGAGGCTGTGTTCAATGAGACGGTGCTGATCTCCGAAGTTGACGAGGGTCTGGACGGTGAGACATTCTTCCTGTATGTGCTGCTTGCTGGAATTGCTGTGCTCCTACTGGTCATTGGCCAGCAATATCTGTTGGGCAGCTCCGGCAAGCGTAAGCGTGCCGCCGCCAAGAAGGTCATCGAGACCGGCACCGCCAACGATAGCAACATTGATTACGACTGGGTGCCACAGGAGACACTCCGTGCGCTGCGTGAGTCTTATTTGCATTAATAATAATTAATGTATTCGATACTCACCGTTACTTTTTTCGCATACTTGCAGAGAAATCGCCGCCCAAATCGAAAACGCCAAAAACATCACCCAAGCCGGCCAAGCAGGCCAGTCCCAAGGCCAGCCAACAGCAAAGCCCCAAACAGCGCAAAGTGAAGCGTTCCGCGGGCGATGATTAAAGACTGCAACCCAAGCACCCAATACAACCAACTCACACACCCCCTCTCCACACACACACACACCAACATACACATCCATAAAAGAACATCAATCGTGCGTGTCGCAGTCGTAATATTATAAATAATTAACAATACGTGTTTTTTTTATATTGAAAATATAGAGATTTTTAGTGGTTAACTTACAGAAATTGTGGCAGCTGTGGCTTGTGCTGTTCATTTATTTTTTTTAAGTTAGTCTCTTTAAACGTCCGTAAACCTATCTATCAATTGGTTGTTTCTTATATCAATTCCGGGTTTAATTCTTTTTTACCTTTCGACCTAAACTGCCACTGCACATTAATATATACATATACAAAAATATATATATATATATATATATTATATTCCCAAAACAGAGATCAGAAATGGGCCCATTTTCATGGCGCGCCGCATAATTCTCTTCGTTTGATGAAGAGTCCTCGGCGCGAACAAATAGTTAAAAATGAAAAACCTTCCAATTGTACGATAAATGAAATGAACATTATTATTTTCGTACGCATAAATATTGTAAATTTCTTAATAACTGGTATCATTAGCTAGACAGACGGAAAGAGAAAGGACGGTAAAAAGTTCGTGAACATAATAAAGAGAAAAAAGTGGCAAATTAATCAAATATAATAAATAACGGACGAAATGTGAAAAGTAAACAATTAAAGTACTGCGTTTTTTTTAATTTACAGGAATTTGCAGAAAAAATACCAATTTGACATTGGCTCGCATCGCTTTATTTATTTTGTATAATTAAATAATATATATTATATAGATTACAGGCCTACGGAAAAGTAATCTTGGACTTGTCGAAGAAAAAACCAATCACTTTAGGAATATATTATTTTTATGTAATATGCAAAAACAAGTGTTCATTTAGCAAGCACAAATTTTAACAGCTTTGGTAAGGAATTTCAATATCTTGGATTCATAAGAATATCTCGATTTTAGGATTTGTTATTGCTTAATTTAATTCAACAATTTTAACGTTCAAGCACACACACTGATCAGTCAGTTTATAGACATACTATACCGTAACCATATATCTCAATTTTTTATTGCACCAAAAAAGCGATCAACCAAGGGGGAGGAGGATGGTGGCAAGATTTTCCCCTCCTCCCTCTCGGAGCATCAAGCAACGGTTGTGTGCGTGCTTTTTTTCGTGTTCTGGCTGTGTTTTATATATTTTTTTTGGTTTTTCTTGTTTATTGGTGTTTTTTTTCTTCGATATATTTTTTATAACCATTTTTTGTTTTGTATAAAGCTAACCATTTTCACTCACACACAGTTTTTTTTGTTGTTTTTTTGTTGATTTCTGTTCAATGTCTTATGATATCTTTCATTGTTCTTTTATAACCACAATTTGTCACACGGTCGGGGATGTGATCAACCCTTTATGCTGCGAGATGCTCGACCGCCCGAATTAGCTCTTATGGTAAGCGCTATATAAACCAACAGCATGCAGAATAACGAGTTGGGAATTATAAGCGCTTTGATAAAATACGAGTGCAAAAACGCCATACTTTTGTAGCTTGCTCTGCGGATGACGTAGTCGATGACGTAGTCGCTGACGACACATTGCCAATGAGCACAACCAGTTTTCGCGCTCATTGAGAGCGTGCACACAAACTGTGTGTGCAATGTATGCAATGCATATATGTATATATATGCATGTCTGATATATGTATGTAACGGATTTCGTCGAATAACTAAATCATAAACGTACCTGTCAAAGCAACTATGTCAAGCATAATACGGTTCATGTTTCAAAATTTGCAAGGGATCATCGAGTCTTGTTTGAATTGTTAGCCTTAGCTCGCCAAGAAGTTTGATAAGTCCCAAGTGGCAATCGGGTGAGCGTGAGCATAGTAATCAGTTTAGTGATGGGCTTTGGGGCGGGGCGGGCTGCAGTGTGCGGAGTGTTGGGAAAACCAGATAACTGGCTATTTTGTGAGCGGAAACTTTCGCTGCAAGTACGACGACGACGAGCTGTAGAAACAGTAAGAAACGGTCAGTCGGCGAATTGAGTGGGTTGTTGTGGTGTCAGTGTGGCGACAATATATTCATCGTTATGGATCAGCAACAGCAACGGGATTCATCGTATCCGACTTACGAGGATTTCCGCAATTCAGAACTACCAGGTGGCTCCACTATCCATAATGTCGATGTAGCAGCCAGCCAGCAGAGACCGTCGACGAATTTTTTACAGCCAGATGCAGGTCGTTCTGACGATCCACAATATCGCGGTCTCAAGACATGTGAGTAGCAATAATGTGTGTCAATTGCCTAATTCTTTGCAAAGCGCAATAAGATTAGATAAGCAAAGTGATTTTATCGAGAGACTATCGAGACTATTGAGACTGTACTCGATGCCTTAGCAGTGGGGCAATGTCAACGACGTTGATAACACTAGGCTAAATACATTATGAATGAATGAATTTCTCGTAAGTTTCCGAAATCTCTTCAATTTAGAAAGTCATCGCTATGCGAAAAAATATACTCTTAAAATAAGAAAAGCTTCTTTTATTTTTCCAAAATATATTTCTAAATAAGCGCATATAAATTGTAAAAAGTTCGAAATCCACACACTTCTTGAAGTGCATCCCTCAATGGGTAGCAGTCAGTCAACTCCGAAACGAAGGGTCACGGGTTCAAATCTCCGTGAACTCGTACGTTTTTTTGGCAATTTAAATTATACGTATTTATAAGTTTTGAATTTTTCTAAAATATTTGTATAGCTGAAATTCAAAAATCTTAAAATCGAATGCTCAATAATAACATAAGCAACGAAAACAATCAGAATGATATATATATATATATATATATATATTACTATATGTTGTACAATACGGTAATATAGAAATATACTTTCTGAGTTCCATTGGGGGTTTTTTTTTTAATTCAATGGGATTTTGTCTCGGAGCGCAGTTGAGAGCAGTGGGATGTGACGAGAATTACAGATAGCACTGATAGCCTGATAGCACCCATATTTGCCAGCTATGAGTCAAGCACATCATTATCCATAACAAAATCACTACATCCAATATATATATATATATATGTATGCATTTAGTCATTAAGCTTTTGTTCTGTTTGCTGATTGCAGCGGAAAGCAAGCCGCTCGGTTGCATGGAATGGCTGGTGACGGTGCTCTCGATGCTGGTGTTTATAGTCACCAGTCCCATATCCATATTCATATGCTTCAAGGTTGTGGCCGAATATGAGCGAGCCGTTATTTTTCGGCTGGGACGGTTGAGTGGCGGCGCTCGGGGACCGGGAATGTTCTTCATATTGCCCTGCATCGATGAGTATCGCAAGGTGGATTTGCGTACGGTGACATTCAATGTGCCCCAACAGGAGATGCTTACCAAGGATGCGGTGACGGTGACTGTCGATGCGGTTGTCTATTATCGCATCAGTAATCCCCTATACGCAATTGTCCGCGTGGAGGATTACAGCACATCGACACGTCTGCTCGCTGCCACCACGCTGCGCAACATTGTGGGCACACGCAATCTCTCCGAGCTGCTGACCCAACGCGAAACGTTGGCCCACAATATGCAGTCGTCCCTGGACGATGCCACCGAGCCCTGGGGCGTTATGGTCGAACGGGTGGAAATGTAAGCATCAATGCATCAATGCATCAATCCAATAACAGATTGCATGTGAATTATGTACATAACTACTAATGTCCGATCGTCCATCCGTCTCAGCTAGACGATTCAAATGTGGAATGCTAGATTTAATTATTTTCCTAATATCGATAAAAATCGATTAGCGATAACCACCACTGTTTAGGTTGGTGCAGAGTTGAACTCTCTCTCTCTCTCTCTCTCTCTCTCTCTCTCTCTCTCTCTCTCGACTAGAACACTCTAATTTAATTAATTCTAATAATTATTGAATTCTAATTATAATTGATGCACTGCAGCAAGGATGTGTCGCTGCCCATATCCATGCAACGTGCCATGGCCGCTGAAGCGGAAGCGGCTCGTGATGCCCGCGCCAAAATGATTGCTGCCGAAGGTGAAAAGAAGTCGGCAGCAGCCCTAAAAGATGCTTCAGATGTGATATCCGCTAGTCCATCTGCCCTACAGGTGGGTCGCTCGCAATTCCCCAATTTCGAATATGGCTGACATCAATTTCAATATGCTTATTTTCTATAAAGTTGCGTTACCTGCAAACGCTGAGCAGCATATCGGCGGAGAAGAACTCGACCATTGTGTTCCCCTTGCCCATGGAGCTGTTAACACCGTATTTGGCCAATTATAGGCCAATGATGCAGCTGCCACCGAAGCCACAGTTGCCCACAATTCCAGCGACAGACCAATAAGGCCGATATCGATATGAACAGCAAACAATCATCTAAATAATATTTTGTTTATGTCTTTTATATATTCATATATTTCCAGTATTGCTATTTGCATTTGTATATCCTTATATATATGTACACATATATATATATATTTATGTGTACAATAATAAATATATATATTTTTTAAAGAAACTGATTTTCCTTTCTGTCAGTCTGGCTTGAGATTTGATACTTCAGTTTTTAATAATTAGAAATTTCTTGCAAAACTGCAAGTTGGCTTTTAAATATTGGAGCAAAACTTAGAAATGAGGAGAAACAGAGGCGACAACAGAGCTGGTCAGAGTGGTCCGGACTCCGACTAGCCAGATGATATAATCTTAGACGATTTTAGCAAGTTATAAACATCAAAAAGAACAGCTTAGGATACTCGCCGGTCTATTGACAGGACACTGCAGGTAGACTAAGAAGCCGCCTAACTAAACTAGTAGCGATCTGTGCAGGTTTTGCGAGAGAGAGGAGGAATCCTCGTTGCACATCCTAGCAGAATATGTCGCCTTAAGTAGGAGGAGATGCAGCATCCTAGGGAAGCATATTATGAATTTCAGAGACATGTTCACTTAGCTATCTGAGCTATCTTCTCGGAAGGGGGCACAATAGATCGTTGCAGGTCGCGATGCAATCCCCCCATGATAATGCATATAGGAGCAAGCCAGTTGATTAATTGAGAGGGAATCAGAGGGGCCAGACTCAAACACAATATTTGATTCAGTAGAATCTGGGCTCAAGCAGGTTGCAGCTTTATAATATATACATATATATATCAGATAAGTAAGTAGTACTACTAAGCCCTTCCCATAAAAATCAAATGAAGTCATTGCTATTAAACACTAAATGCCACTGATAATAAGCTATGACAATTGTGCTACTTGCGATACCATTAATCAATAGACAGTAATCAGTATTAAGTTGGCTAAATGGGAATAGTTTGAAAAATAAAACGTCACTTGTATGGCGGATAGTCAGGGATGGGTCAGGATTGAAAGCAACAAATGGGGTTAGACAAGAATCGAGGAAAGCAATTTGATTTCATATTAATAACCACTTCCGATTGTGCAGCCAGGTGTTTGTGTCTTAACTGGATATACGATATTTGGAAACAATAATCAAATCACAAATGCATATAATTCGTTTGGGTGGCGACCCGTCGCGTGACGCCAACCGGGTTGGCGTCTACCAATATAAATAGGCGGCGCTACATGGGGCAGCTCAACATTTGCAGCATGTGGCCGCGTTGGACGTGTGTGCTGTACCTGGTTGGATGCCTCCTCAGCCAAGGGACTGCGATGCTGTCGCCCCACAATGGGCACGGGCCCCAGCAGTGTGTGAGCCGACGTTTGATCGAGCGCCATCGCCTGAACCAAAAACTTTATGGCAATTGTGATGGGAGGCGGCTGAAGCGCCGTGTGGATCCCACATTTCATGGCAATCCCAAGTCACGCGCCGAGCTATTGGCCAATCAATTTTTACATTCATACAATTTCGGCCAGGCGAACTCGCTGGTTACGCTGGTCAACAAAATAGCCGAGGACTATTTGGCCAAATGTCCACCGGTCATCTACTATGACAGCAATGTGGCCGAGTCAAAGGGTCAGATACTGGAAACGCTCTTCAAGGTGAGCACTCAAGTCGTATATACACATATATATATATATATATATATATATATATATTTATTTATTGAATGCTGTATGTGCAGACCATTCCGATTACATTCTACCACGGCGAAATCAATGAGCGCTACGAGCCAGTGAATCGCAAGTTGAACTTGCACATCGATTCCAACTGCAAGAGCTATATTCTATTTCTATCCGATCCGTTGAGGGCCCGCCACATCCTGGGACCACAGACAGAGAGTCGCGTCGTTCTGATATCCACGTCGACGCAGTGGAAATTGCTTGACTTTCTCAGCTCGGAGCTGTCGTCGGATATTGTGAATCTCCTGGTTATAGGCGAATCCTTGATGACCAGTCCAGAGCGGGTGAGTGCAAAGATGAAATACAATTTACGGGATATCAGTAGGTTCTCCAAATAAATATATCTATGGGTTGAAAACATGACAGTAACGAGAACAATATTGAGAATACATTTTGGGTTAAAGCCAACTGGGGGTATTCCTTATCCGATCTTGATTTAATTTGTGCAGTTGGCTAATAATATATCAATAAATAAATCAATACTGACATAATAAGAAAAAGAAAGCTTGATCTGCGAGTGGTATGCGACAAGTTATATTCCAAAGTTGAAAGAGCCATTCAAAAATCGAAGACCCCATTTTTAATGTGTCTACAAATACAAGTTATAAATAAATTAATTACGACAATATCGAATAGCTCTGATGGGCCTCGGTTAGAATTGAAAATTAGCAAGTAAAGGGTATGCGCTCTTCGAGCTGTTTGATTGAACCAACTGTCGTTTCTCGTTGGCATCTAACATTTGGCGCTGCATTCGCTCTTCGATTTGTTGCAGGAGCGCCCTTATGTGCTGTACACACACAACCTGTATGCGGATGGCTTGGGCTCGAATAACGGTTTGGTGCTGACCAGCTGGATTCGGGGGGCACTGTCGCGGCCACACATCAACCTGTTTCCGGCCAAGTTTCACAGTGGTTTTGCCGGCCATCGTTTTCAGGTATCGGCCGCCAATCAGCCGCCGTACATCTTTCGCATCAGATCGCTGGACTCATCGGGCATGGGCCAGTTGCGTTGGGATGGCATCGAGCTGCGTCTGTTGCAGATGATAGCGAAACGCTTAAATTTCACGGTGGATGTCACAGAGACGCCCAATGCGCCGTTGAGCGCCAGTGTCGTTGATAACGTCCAATCGCAGATTACCCAGGGTGCCATCGACATTGGCATGTCGGGCATTTATATCACCGAGGAGCGAATGCTCGAGACGGACATGTCCGTGGGTCATTCGCGGGATTGTGCCGCATTCATAACACTCGCATCGAAGGCACTGCCAAAATACCGGGCCATAATGGGCCCATTCCAGTGGCCCGTTTGGTTGGCATTGATATGCGTTTATCTCGGCGGCATATTTCCCATTGTGTTCACCGATCGCCTCACACTCAGCCACCTGTTGGGCAATTGGGGCGAGATTGAGAACATGTTCTGGTATGTCTTTGGCATGTTCACCAATGCGTTCACGTTCAGTGGCAAATACTCGTGGGGCAACACGGAGAAGAACTCGACGCGTGTCCTGATTGGCGCCTATTGGCTCTTCACCATTATTATAACGTCCTGTTACACGGGCTCCATCATTGCGTTTGTCACACTGCCCGCCTTTCCCGACACCGTCGACTCCATAACGGACTTGCTTGGCCTCTTCTTCCGCGTCTGCACTCTGGGTATGTTTCATTGGATTGGAAATGAGCGGGAATCGAGAAATCGAGAAATCGAGCATAATGTGGCCAACTTGTGCTTTGCAGATAACGGTGGCTGGGAGAGATGGTTCCAAAACTCCACGCATGAGCCGACATCCAAGCTGTACAATAAAATGGAGTTTGTCGGCAGCCTGGAGGAGGGCATTGGCAATGTCACGCAGAGCTTTTTCTGGAACTATGCATTTCTCGGCTCCAAGGCACGTCTCGAATATCTGGTGCAGTCCAACTATTCAAATGAGTAAGCGTAAATCCTAATAATACCAAGAATAAGTATAATATTCACCTCGGTTTGGCTGATCGTTGCAGGAACTTATCGAGACGCTCTGCACTGCATCTGAGCGAAGAATGCTTTGCTCTGTTTCAGATTGGGTTCATGTTTCCGCGCAATTCGGTGTACAAGCGTAAGATCGATGCGATGATTATGATTGCACAGGAGAGCGGTCTGCTGATTAAGCTTGGCCACGAGGTCAGCTGGGCCATGCAGCGTTCGTCGACGGGGCGGCTGTTGCAGGCCAGCGCCAGTTCGTCGTTGCGGGACATCATACAGGAGGAGCGCCAATTGACCACCGCCGACACGGAGGGCATGTTTCTCCTGATGGGCATTGGTTATTTGATGGGTGCCGTGGCGCTCGTCTCCGAAATTGTCGGCGGCATCACAAACAAGTGTCGTCAAATTATAAAACGTTCACGCAAATCGGCCGCCAGCAAATGGTCATCCGGACATAATTCGGCCGTGGAGCGCACCCTGGTCGAGCAGGAGGCGCACGATATACGTAAACTGGCACGTCGTCATGCTGCCGAGGATGCCAATCAGCGCATGGGATTCGGCATGAGGGAATTCAATCTGACACGGACCACGCTACGCGAATTGTACAACTCGAATCGTGGCGAAACGCAAGCGGATCCTGAGCCAGACTTGAACATACCCATGGCGGATGCATTGGAGCAAATGCCACTGCATGAGGTCGTTGCCACACTGGATGGCCTAGATGAGTTTATAGCCCGCATGGAGCTGGTCGACGAGCAGGGCAGCCTGGCATCTGACGATGATGCTGCCATCAGTGGCGTCTTTGGCCCTGAAACTGAATCTGAACGAGACACGAATCACATATAAACGTCAAGCTAATCACGCGTTCCCAACAGGATCAACAGTTAACAGTTAACAGTTACAGTTAACAAGTTAACAATTTTTTTTTCGTTCGCAAGAGATTCAAGATTAAATAAAGAACGCACAAATTGAGTCATTTTCATGAGATTTGTTTTTACATATGTATATTTTCGTGCAGTTTGCTGGCTTACAATTTAGGATTATGCACTTGTTGTTGCTTCGCATCCGGTTCATTCAACGAAACTCGATAAAGTGCTACACAAAAAAAGAGAAAAAAAAGAGAGAGGACCTGTGGGCCTCTCTTCTAAAGTAAGACAGAAACAATAATACTAATTTGAGATTTCGTACAAAAAATTAGAACTAAGCCTTATAACTGTACATATTACAGAGGCCTATCGACTGAATGCGAATGTTTGCGAGAAAGAGACAAAGTCACATGAGAATGACCGAGATGAATAGAGAGACAGAGAGAGAGAGAGAGAGTGCACTTGGCATATTTAGACGCCTCGATTGGGCAGGTCCTTAACCTTGTAGATGCGCACCAGCCAATGCTCGGTGGTATACGCCTCCTCGAGCACATCCAGCTCGAAGTCCTTGTTGCCAATCTCGGAAGCACGTACACGGTCATAGCCCTGCGCCTTGCCACCCTCCGTATACATTTGTCCAAAGCGATAATAGCACATCTTGTACATAAGGCAATTGAGCAGCGTGGGCGAACCCTCCTTGTCCACACGAAACTCGCCATTTGCCGCATAGTAGTCCTTCTCCTTGATGTGGGCACCGCGATCGGTGCTGCCACCAATGCGCACCATCCACAGGAACTTGTTGATATCGTCCGATGAGTAGCCCGTCAATCCACCAAATATAACCAGAACATAGTCCACGTCCAGTTCACGCATTATTTCGTATGCCTTCTCCTCGGATGAGGCCATTGCCTGGCCAACGCGCGAGATGTGCGTATTGTTCCACGTGTTGTTGTCCACGAGTATCGTGCGATTGGCCATTGCTGTTATTTGATAGCCATAATCCCACCAAGACATGATGCGAGCATTCTACAACGACAAGACCAAAAGAACTCATCTCATTTAAAATAAGCTCCGAGCAAAGATTTGTGGAACGTCTTCTTCGCACTCGTTGCTGAGGCACATTCAGTAATATTTTGTTAGTACTCATTATGTTTCATACTCTTCCTATCAAGAATATACAAATTGTATTCATCACCAGTGCGAAACTAAGACACAATGACAGCTCCATCTCACTCACACTCATTCTCCTGCTTGCAACAACAACTCACCTCGGGCGTGTTCATTTGCAACCAGTAGTAGGCCTCGCGGAAATCGTCAAAGATGATCCGACCACCGTCGTGGGAACGTGCGCTGAGCACAATGCTTGGCGAGGAGTATGCCTCGGATGTTACCCAGGTACAGTGGAATGTGTAAACGATTAGCATTAGTGTAATGATGGACACAAAACCAATGGCCACTTCACTCTTGACTCCACCACTCTGCTGCTCCAATTTCTTATGTTGCCGTTTGCTCTCCGTCGCTGCCTTCGAGCTGCTTGTGTCCACGCACTTGATGTACTTGGCCAGCAGATGCGATATGGCTATGCCAGAGAGAACGCACATAACTGGCGCCAGCACAAGCATTAGTCGCACCATAACACCAGCAAAGTAAATACTTGTCACACCGTACAAAATAATGAAGATATTCGAATCCGTCAGGCGCGAGAAGCAAAAGTAGAGCCCGGCGGGAAACAGAAAGACAAGAATCTGAAATAGCACAAAAAGCCAAGAAAAAATTGAATTAGTGCATCGCTTATAAGACGATTCGATGTAAATGGAATTGGTTCAGCGATCAAAGTGCTTGTAATCAATGGCTGCTTTAAGGTGCAAGTCATTCGCATCGTGTTTGTTTTGTCATCACTCAAGTGGAAGGCAGAAACATATAAATTATACACAATTACATGAAATACATTACCTGCAGATCAAAGTAGAATGATGACCATGATGTCGGCTGATGCTCCGACACAGAGGCAATGATTGGTATATGATTCTTGGCATAGGATGGATCCAACAGCGAATAGAAGCGACCCGTCCAAGGTGATACCTTGCCGGTTAATGTTAATAGCGTGCCCACAATCAACACCAGGCTGACCACACTCGACACCAGTGTCTTGAAGAGCAGATCAAAGTGATCCTTGGGCATGCGCGAGCGTAGATAGTCCACGAAAGCATGTATCTGACAGAGACCAAAAACGCCGAGTGCCTTTCAAAAATAAAAAGAAAATAAGATGCCGATGAGACACTGAACTGATATATTCACGATGTACCTAAAAATGTGATCTAAAAATTGCGAATCAGTTAATTTTATAGTACTCATTATGTGTCATACTCTTCCTATCAAGAATTACAAAGGTAATCATCATTAAGCAAAACCAAATTAAATTTATAATACAAAAAATACATAAAATAACTCACCAGCATATGCTCCGAGCTTTGAATGGGCTGAAAGCCGACAAACGATATCTGCATGGAGAGTATGGTGCCGACGCAGTAAAGTGTGCTATATGCGATATAAATGCGATGCGAGAAGCGGCCAGTGATCATCAGCGCCAGCACGTGCAGTGGTATCAAATTGATAAGGAAGACATAACCGCCCCACGAGGACACCATGTAGAAATAGGCGAGTGCCGACATCGCTGACCAGAATATGGTGCCTGTCTTGACAGCCTTTATCCACAGATAGTAGGTGAAGAGCATGCAGAATATGGCGATGCCTTCATTGTCATAGGAACCAGCCACCGATCGCGATATATAGCCTGGCACGATGGATATAAGAGCTGCGGCGACCAAACCGGCGCCAGTACTCTGTACAAATCATTGGAGAGAAAGAAAAAGAAATACATTTAGGAACACGTGCATATTATCGTGTTTAACCTCAATTGATGCATACTCACATGAATCTCCTTGGTCAGCGCATAGGTGACGAGCGTGGTGAGGGAGGAAAAGAACGGCGCCAGAAATACGCAAACATTCCGAATATCAATGGTTACGTTCAGCATCCACATCAGTCTGTACAGTGCAGCCGAGGTGACCATCAATCCGGGGTAGATGGTACCACCAATGATGCGACCAAGTGGATACCAGGCGCGATCATCGAACCAATTGTGAAATTTATAAAAGCCCTGCTCGGCCAGGAATCGCGTGGTGCGATAGTTAAAATATGGATCGAACTCATGGATGACGCTTTCGAAACGCAGCACGGAAAACAGACGTGTGGCGAATGCTGCAAAAAGTAAAATGAAGGCATTAAAGCTTGGTTGCTCCCAACACTTATCGAACACGTAAGAACTCTCTGCGATAGGATTCGATCTATCGATAATGTGTGAACTAGATCTAGATTTAGATCGATTTGTGTAATTATCGCTATTTACGCCCATGCACACACATACACAACAAATACATAAACATAGACTTCTGATACTGATTGGCTGGTGGGCCCGCCCCCGGCTAAAGAATTTTTATTATACCACGCAAAATACTCACAGAGTACAGCGGCCAGAATAAGTATCGCCAATTTGACGAGATGCTCTTGTTTTTCCCATGTTAGGAAACCTTTTGCCTTTGCACCCGCACCGCCGCTCACGTTGCTGGTATCCACGGTCATGGCTGATACAATATTGGTTTGGGTCTTGGCTCTCTCCTGCTGCCCAGGAAATGCCGGTGCGGCTTTGGATGGACGTTGCTTAGTGGCTTGCCAGGACGAAAGTACACGCAATTCCACACACGGATTTCCACGTTGAGCACACAATAAATCGGCACATTACCTGCGCTCTTTTTCTTGCGCAAAATGAGATAAAAAACAAACGAAATGTACGAAAATAAATGCGGCGAAGCTTCGTGGCAGCCCAAAAGAAAATTTGCGAGACGCTCGTTGTATGCGGATTTTTATCGACAAGTTCACACCACTGCGATATCGATGAATGAGCAATAGCCGGCTGTCAGCCATGCAATCAAATTTGAATCGGCACAATGCATATAAAAAAGTGGTGTGGTGGTCACATTTTTTTTCAATAAATCGTGTTTTTACAATCGATAGGTCAAAGCACGCATATAATCAATAAGGTCACCGCTCACGATGTAGAATGGCTTACAGCAATCTTGTTTATGTTGGTCTCTGTCGTCACAGCTTTAAGTTTCGGCTTGCTTGCATTGTTAAACACTCATGCAGTAACTGTTGGTTACTTTAATAAGAACAACCTGCAAAAAGCTGCATATGAAATAAGTTTATATAAACCACAATTTTGTTGGAATTCTGTTTGAATTAAATTCATGTTTCGTGAATGCTATGAACAAGGCTTACGCTCACAACTAGCTAACTGTGACGTCACAGCCTCAGAGCTCTGTTGTACTCTATCTCTCTCTCTGTCTCTCTCTCTCTCTCTCTCTGTCTCTGTCTCTCTCGCTTCAGCGTTGACAACAATAGCGGACCTGCGCACTGAATATATCCAATTCATTAAATAGCTGTCGTCTTGTCGTCGCTGTTGTTGCTCTCGCGCGGAAGTTGTCGCTGCTCTGCCGACTTTTTGTTATTGTTTTTACTTTGAAGTGCTAGTATTTTTTTGAATAATTTGATTTTGGTTGAGCCCACGCGATTCCACTGGTAAATTGATTTATTCTTTTTCATTTACAATGAAAGTGCGTGTGTTTGTGTTTGTCTGTGTCTGCTGTGTGTGTGTGTGTGTGATATATAAACAATAGAAATTGGTTTTTACAATTGCCAAGCTTCATACTACGCACGTATGTATGTGTGTACACACGGAGACACACACACTCACACACATCAACTTAAAATGTCAAGCTGCGTGTACATAACCTAAGCGAAGGGCAGTCGCTGCAGCAGCAGCAGCAGCGCCAGTAGTAATATTATTGTGTTTGATACTCTTTTTTTTTTTTTTGCTTTTGTTATTACTTTAGTGCATATGAATGTGCTCGTGCGCTTGTGCGAGTGTATGTGTGTGTGTGTGATATAAAGTTTATGCCGCGCTGAGAGTAAATTATAAATTAATAAATATTGTTGAAATACATATGTCAACTGTTATGCAGCGCTGGGACACCGCCTACAATTGAAGTTGGAGGCAGCAGTAACAATAATAAAATACCATTAACAGCAGTTACAACAACAACGGAAGCAACAACAACTGTTTAATCTGGTAAGTGGTGATAACAATAAGAAATGCGTGTGAGGTAAAAGAGGAGATAACACACAAACATACACAAAATACGTGCGTATGTATGTATGTGCGTATGTGAGTGTGGGCATAAGGACTAACTGCAGGGCATGGTCAAAAGCAAATTAATTACGATATATATTTATAAATAAGCACACATACATTTGCTTGGAGTCATGCACATGCAGCTTACACAATTTGAAAGAATGGTGAAAAATCGAACATCAACGCATGGCTAGCCGGGTGGTGCGGTGCTGATGGTGCTGGTGGTGGTGGTGCTGTAAGTTGCATGTTGTACACGCACATGCAAATAGAAAAAGTGCTATGTATGAAAAGGCAGCAGAACTCCTCGCCTCCTATCCCTTCCCTCTTTTTCACTCTCTCTCTCTCTCTACTCTCACACAGAGTGCAGCGATACTCGCGTGTGCCCCACGCGAGCCAATTGCATGTGTTGTGCAGGCAATTGATGTATCGTTGTTGTTGTTGTTCCTCTTCTTCTTCTGCTTCTTCTTCTCTGTGTGTGTGTGTGTGCTCACGTAGTAACGCACCAGGGCTGCATGGAGCACATTCACAATGCAAAGTTGAAATGCAAATGATGAATGTGGGAGTTGCATAGTTGCAGTTGCATTATCGCAATCATGTCTGCTCTTCGAGATTATTTTTTTCAATTGTGTATTTAGAGTTTCGCGGAGTTGATTACAATATTCAAATTCACTCCTCCACACGCATATATATATATATATATATACAAATACATTTGCATGTTCTCCTCAACGTCTTATTGCCTTTATACTCGCGCTGCGTGGAGATCAGCTCATATAGACAATCTCGTTCAATATTCTTTGTTCCAATCCTCCATTGCAGACATATAGACAAACATACATACAGTTGCGGTCAAGATGCTGTGCTGCTTCTCGAAGCATTTCATTAAATGATGACTCATCTTATGGCGATAAAATCGAGACCCCTCTTAAAAGTCTTGAATTTGAAAAAAAAAAAATTAATTCTGCAACACAAAAAATGTTTGCTTTCTCATCTGGGTATGTTTTAAAATATTATTATTTTCCAAATACTTAACAAATGAAACATATAACCAGCCATCATATCTAGTTTTTAGAAAGTTATATTTAGCCGCAGAAGATGCTGAGATAACTTCACTATAATTCCAGTACCATTATGGGAAATTTCAGTAATAATTTCTAATAAAAATATATATAAAATAAATACAAAATTAATCTATAAAGGGACTTTTACTTTGTTTGTTAGTAATAATGTTTGATAGCTTTTTTTTTTTAAATATGTTTTCGGTATTATCTTTAAGATTCTACAAAACATATGTGTGCGTTACTATTATTTTAACCGCAGCTGTAATATATGTTTATATATATTTACACTTGCTCACCGATGTGCAATTACAATTAGAAGAAGAGAAAGGTATTCGCATTTTGTTGCAAGGTGCGTGAGGCAAAGGGAAAGTGTCTCTCTCTCTCTCTCTCTCTAAGCTGAGCAGCTTGCCATTTCCGCGTATTTATTTGTAGGCCATCTAATCGTTTTTTGGTGGATCGAAAGACTGTGCTATATGCCATATACCATATACAATATAGACACAAACGAACTATATATTTATGATGTAGACATGCAAGTTTATTGTTTTGCTTGTAAACTTTTAATGGTTATTTCTTACAAATGTTTAATTTTGGACGAAGATTTGATAATAGTCATTGTTGGCAACCATTCAACCTGCTATATTTATATATATATGCCACAATTGAAGGTTGTCTCTGCGTCTGTGTGTGGCCCCGCATAAATGCCACCAACACATAAAGCTTGGAGCTGAGCCATCAACTGTGTTTGTGTGCTGGCTGTTTTTAAGGCAAAAACAAAAAATGCGATGACTTCATCTGCTTTGACCATTTGCTTGTTTTCAGATCACACACACACACACATACAAACACGGTGTGTGTGTGTGTGTTGCACACCCCCATGCCAAGGAGGCGTTGGCGTTGCTTTTGTCATGTGTGTCATTTGGCGGCGCTTGGCTTAATCAACTAACGAACAAGAATAGCAACCACAAACATGGATGGAGAGTGTGTTTTTAGCTCTTGTGGCTTTTAGTGGCTCTTTGAAAATGGCCACAGACTTTGTCATACTTTGATTATTCAGCGCGTCCTCCTTTCTCTATCTGTGTCTCTCTCTCTCTCTCTCTCTCTCTCTCTCTCTCTCTCTCTCTCTCTGTCTTTCTCTCTCTCTCTGTCGTTGTCTAAGTCTTTCTCTGTCTCGTTTGCTCTTCTATCTTTCCCAGGCATTTGTGTATTTCAATGCAGGAAATGTTTTTTTGTTTTTGGTTATTTGGCCAACTCTTTTCAATGTTCATTCCACCTTCTGCTGTCTTCTTTTCACTTATGTATTGACCACCATTATGTGGGTCAATCGTACAACCTGTTTGTTTTGGCCAACTTGTCTCTCTGTCTGTCTGTGTGACCCCCTGGTGTGTTGCCTTAGCCTGGCTTTTAACGAAACTATGCACACATTATTACTCATACTCAGCAGAAACTTGTAATTGCAATTGGGTCACTAATGAGTTGTCAGATGTGGGTCCTTTCATCTATGGAAAACAGTTTAGGCATTCATCAAATCGAACTTCAAATTGATTTGAGTGTTTTGGGCCATATTCTACTAGCAGCTTTATTGATTTATCATACACATATTATTTAATATAGACCAAATGCAACTTAACTTGTTGTTGTTTTCAGTCAATTAATCTGCGAGCTGCACTTGAGCTGAACTTTTAACGAGCTTAATTGCTTTCAATCGATTTTCAATGATGGCCTGTCTAAGGGCGCCGTTCACTTCTTAATTTAATTGCAGCTGAAGTGCCTTGAGTGAACTACTATGCAGCGATGTGACCCAAAGCATAATAGGGCGATAGCAGCAGCAGCAGCAGCAGCAGCAGAAGCCGTGGCAGTGGCAGAGGCAGCCAACGAGGGAGCAATAGCAACAGAGGAGCAACATCGAATCGAATCAAATAATAATCGATAATTAGCGAGGACAACAACCAACTGTAAAACCAATTTGCTGAAACTGAAACACACCAAACAACAAACCACAAACAACAAACAAAATCAAACAAACAAACGCTGAGAGAGGGAGCAGACTGAGCAACGAACGAGCGACGACGTGGACAACACAAAAGTAAACAAACAAACAAACGAACCGAGAAATAGAGAAACAAACAGAGAAATAGAGAAACAGAGGGACAAAGAAACGGACAAAAGTGCTGAACGATTGACTAAGACGCGATCAACACACACAACACTATCAGACCACCATGCCCAGTACGGCAGGCAGTGCGGCTGGCGTCGGCGCACTGATCAACAGTGCCGGCAGCAGCGCCAGCATGGGCATCGGTGTTGATGGCGGCGGCATCGGCGTTGGCGGCGGCGGCGGTGCCAGCGTCAGCAGCGTGGCTGCTAGTGCCGGCAGCAGTGCTGTGGGCGCTGCCTCAGCGGGTACACTGATAGCACAGAGTACAGCGGGCACCAGTGCCGCCAGTGGCACCATCACGTGGGACAACAACGGCACACTGCGCTCCATCAATCCGGGCGACTGGTCGATTGAACAGTGCCTTATTTGGCAGCAGCCGCATCATCTCTACTTTCAGCTGGGCTGGGCCTTTCTCTTTCTGGCGTTTGTGGCGCCACACGGTCCGTTTGGGTCGCTTTGGATGCGCGCCACACTGCTCATCGGCTGCATCATGATGGGCATGTACGGCTACCTGATTGAGTGCACTCCGGATGTGGTCCTCTGGTCGGGCCTTGGCATCGCCATCAACTTTGTCTATCTGATTGTGGTGCTCTGCCGGCTGCGTCCGGTGCGTTTTGATCAGGAAATTGAAGCGGTAAGTGGCAACTTTTTGTGTATATTTTTGCATACAATCAGGGCACACGAGGGCAGTTTAACAAGGTCTGCGTATAAATGTATATAAACATATTCTGAAATCTAGTAAATACGCTGAATGGCTTAGCAGATTGTGGTCCTTCTTATGAGTTTATATTTTTCACACGGTGTTTGACAGTAGTGTACTAAAGGATGGTAGCTAACGGCAAAAGAGTTGCTTTAAAAGCCACAAAATTATCAGACTTCCCTCGTATACTCGTATATAAACGTTAGACAATTTGTGATTCTTCAGGTGAAGATAGAAGAGTAACAGAGTCGGATAGAAATTCTGGCCAGTACCATTTATAGATTTGTTGATTTAATTTTGTTTTGCCCAAATAAAAATTCAGTTCATTTTTTTTGTATACAATTTGTTTTGCATATATTTTGATTTGTTTGATTTTTTTTTGTGTTTTATTTTGTTTGTTTTGCTTTTATTTTCTTTTGTATATTTTCATTATGTTTATGGTTTGTTGCTGTGGCCCAATGCACAACATAGAAACAAATGGACATAACTCACTTAAACAAATAAATAATTTCGATAGTTTTTTCATTAGCAAAAAAAGAAAAAAAAATAAAGAAGAAAGTTGTTAAATTACTAAGCACTCCTAATTAACAATTGTGTGTAAATTACTGGCTACGCGGTTAAACTAAAATGCTTTGCGTATGATTTAGTGCGTGTGCAAGGTGGGTGGGGAGGGGGTGGGCTGATGGTGGTGATGGCCATGGGTGGGTTGAGATTTATCACAGGTTTATTTAAACATTTTGAAAACGATTACATCAATTATTTGATGTAATTTCCGAGCCAATTTACTGTTCATTTAGTGTGTGTAACTTTTTCCAATTATTTTTCTATTTGGATTGCTTAAATTGGTTATTTTGAATTAGGTAGATGTGTGTGCGGGTGTGAGGCGGTTGTGTGTGTGGTGAGTGTGTTTGTTATAAATACATTGCCTATAAAAGCCGCGTAGTACTTTCTATTTTAATAATAAATTTGAGACAATCATTGACAGTCAAATACAAATATCAACTTTTATGTGTGTGTGTGCGTGTGTTGGACTGGTGATGGTTTAATGGCTTAATTGCAGTACAAATTTTTTTTAATTAATAAATTCTATTTGCATTAAATGGTTGAAAACCAAACAAAAAAAAACATGACAGCCTTTCAGGCGCTGCACGAAAATGTGCTTTTTGGCCTGGGCTGCCAATGCGGTGGTTGGCGTCTTAGCTAATCCGTATTTTCAATGATAGAAAATATAATTGCAGACATGTGGCCAATAGTATAATCATATTGCCAATGGCAATGCTCATGTGTATGCGCCGGAATGCCTTATGTATGCGCTGATAGTGCGGGCACTCGACCAAATCCCCTTGCAATAGGCTGCCAACCTCCTGGCCACTGCCGATGGCACCCTCGATCCTGTACTTCTCATGCATGAGTCGAAGCATTGGCGGTGCCAGATATAAACGTATCACTACCTCAATGGCTGACGTCACTGAAAGAGCGCCCAGTTGCACACCGGCCGACGTTGACCAGCCGCTCAGGAAATATTTCACATAAATGATTAGCATGCTGATGCTCAGCATCGCATTTAGTGCAAAATATTTGGGGAACAATATCTGCTGGCACTGGCCAAAGGTGTGGCGGGGCAGCGAGAAATATAGCGAAAGGCCTATAATACAAAATAAAATATAAACAAATTCACCGATTATTATTAAGTTTGAGAGAGATATAGAGATAGAAAGATATAATGTGTAATGCCAGCGATGCGAATGGCATTGACTCAATTCGATGATTGATGTTGATGTTGATGTTGATTTTGAGGCGAACGATAGTTGCAGCTGTAGCAGCAGCGATGATATCAGCAGCGACGTTAACTGGCAGCGTTAGCAGCTGTTCGGTTGGTTGGAAACTTACCCGAGACAAAGGTCATCCAAATTTGAGAGCCAAAGTGTGTGGCGAATGCGCCTAAGAACGCCAGCGTTGCCAGCACGCTGCCACCCACTTTTGCGGAAGCTTTGCTGCGCATCTGTGTCCCTGTTGCTGTTGTTGCTGCAAATTGGCTGTCGTCCATTGTTGTCGTTGTCGTTGTGAGATCGGGTCCAACGGTCAGTAGCACAAAGGACAATATGCAAATGGCCATCAAATGCGCCGGCTGTGTGGTACTCGTCAGTATTCTGTAAGAGAGATAAAGAGAGAGAGAGAGAGAGAGAGAGTTATTGATCTGTAAGCTGGCTGTCAAAAATGTTATGTTGAATATGATGTGGATATGTTAATGCCAACATTGGTCTCTATCTGCAATTATTTGCTTTGGATTCGAAGTGCGTTTGGCATTAACACGTATGCCTTTCCTTCGGCTATCTGCTGATTAGATACGCTTTGATCTTTTGCGCTTGGCAACATTTACGAAACGCTGATAAGTGTCGCCGTCTACGACAGCAGCCAACAACAGCAACGACACTTATCTAACAGCGAGTAGTTTGCACTGAAGCTGAAGCTCGATCATTTTGTTTTGGTTGTGTTGTGAGATAGTCTCGCTGTTGTTGCTTACGCATTTGACGCGTTGCGTTGTGTTCGCTTCACTCGCTTTAATACTCTTTACTCATTGATATCCAAATGGGTATATTAAAGTGCTGGCAACAGGCAAAAAAAAAACAACCCGTTGAATTTATCTATTCTTTCACGGAATATATTTACAATATATAGGGTATCTTAAAGTCGCAAACAGCCGATCAGGGCAGACGGTTTTTTTTGCAGACTTTTTGTGTTTTGCATATTGTCATAGATCATGTGGGGAAGTGACGTTTAACGTTCATGCGTCGGCACTGCTAAGGTTTTGTTACTGTAGCTCTTGGCAGACATTGCGGCGAATTCAGCAGACTGTGGCGTACGTGCAAAAAAGCATGCAGCCAAACACATGCATATATATATATATATATATTTTTTTTTTTCTATATATGCATGCATTCGTGCAAATAATTGCAGCGACAATGGTCATTAAATGAAATACAACAGATTCGCAATCTGCTGCGTGACACATGCAGGTATATATGGGGAAAATGTGTGGGCAGCGAAATTGCGAGTCAGCTGTGATTGAACGGCGATTTCTCGCCGCAGTCGCTGCGGAAAGCCACCTCCCTAAAATCCAGAAAAAAAATGCTGACAGACCAGACTCACTCACACACTGAAACAGCCAGAGTGACGTTGAATGCGACTCGCACTTTGGACTTCTCTGTGTGTGTGTGTGTTTATTGTGTGGTGAGGGAATTCTGTTGACACGCCAAAGCAACAGCAGATACATATAGATATACATAGATGATAACGGCTAAGGTTGGATCGCCTCAAACTTGTGAATGAATCAGAATTATTATTGTCGTGTTTACTTTCGGTCGATGCCCTTAGTAATTATTATTATTTATAAATGACTTGTGATAAAAATAGCATAGATAAAAATATTTACTTTGGGGGGCTCACACATAGCAAGGTGAATAATTTTATGACCCAAGCAAAGCATTTACGACGAGACTTTGTGATAATGTTTTATTCCAAAGTATAGAAAAAAAAGTGGTAATTGAATAGCTGTTTATCAGTCACAATTTTTGAAAAGACTTTAATTTCTGCGTGATTGAGATTTAATGAGAAATCAGATTGATATAAATGATAGCACATGATTTGGTAGCTGAAATTAGGAATGCTGTTCTGCCACTTGAACTCCATTTAAAGCACGTGATTTGTGCTTGTGTTGAGTGTAGACTCTTTTTTTCTTATTTTCCGTTTTCTTGTTTGCATAACGGAACGGACGATAGACAGTGGAAATTTGTGGGTAAACGCAAAAAGAAACGAAAACGAAAACAAAAACGAAAACAACAATAAAAAATATATTCGCCTCAAAGTTCGTGAAATAATATTAGCGGAATCGTAATCTTTCGCCTTCGCGTGATTGACATGATCGAGCACCATGTTAATTCGCAGTTGCAAGCGATAAGCAGGCGACAGCGAGACAGACTTGTAAATTATACATTAACATTATATCACATGATGAAATGGGCACAGCAGAGATTTAAGAAAGAGACTCACGTGTATAGGCGACTCCCCTGCAGCTGGACGATCAGGCAATGGCAGCGCTCAGTAAATTTTCGCGTCATTTGAGTGCCAATTGCGAGAGCATCGTCCATCGATGGCTCCATGGAGCTAAGTTTGCGCTGCTGCTGTGCTGTTAATGCAGCTGCTGTTGTTGCTGTTGGGGAAACTGTTGTGACGGGGCTGTTCTGCTCAGAGTTTACAGCTTCCAATTGTTGCTGCTGCTTTTGCATTTTCTTAAAACGTCCACAAAATTTGGGAATTTTTAAAATGCTGCTGTTGCTCTCAATGTTATTCTGACTGTTGGCTGTTAATGAAGCTTCTGTTTTGTGTTCAACTTTTGCCTCTGCTTCTACTTCTGATTTTACTATCTCCGTCTTTGTCTCGGGTTTAGTAGCTGTATTTTGTTTTGCGGTTGGCAACTGCTGTTGCTGCACTGGCTCAATATCAAAATTAGTGCCGCTGTCGCTGCTGCTGTTGCTGTTGTTGCTGCTGCTGCTGCTTTCATTATCGGAGTTGTTTTGTGATTGATCCTGCTGCTGCTGCTGCTTTTCTTGCTCCTTGCGCTGCTGCTTTTCTCGCTTGCGCATCGTGTATTTTACCGATTTGACGGCTTTTTGTGGTAGACCGAAGGCCATATACCGTTCGATCTGTTCACTTTCGATGCCCGAATTATGGCACATTTTTGCATTTGTATTATATAACTGCTTAACGGTTCTTTATACTTCTTCTTTTGCACTGTTTCTGTTTCGGGTTTGCTTTTAGCAGTTGCTCGTTTTGGCTTGCACTCAAAAAAAAAAGACAAAATTTCAATATATTTTTTTGTTGGGATTTTTCTTTTGGTGTCGTTTTGGTTAGGTAATTAGTAAATTTCTGCGTGCGAGCGGCTTAGAATTTGAGCGGATAGGATTGTAGGGGATTGTGTTGGGTTGGGATAGCTGCTGCTGCTTCTGCGGCTGCGACGTCTACGCGACGAGTTAATATGTGCGATTGAATGGCTAGCAAGTTGCGTCGTACGCTTTTATAAGGTGTCTGCGCATGTGTGTGTGAGTCGCGAGTTCTTGGATGTCGCAACGATCATCAAATCAACGAGCACCGAATTCCGAACTCTCTTCGGCTTCGATGAATACGCTCCCACGCACGCATCGTGCACTTGATCCACATTCGTATATTGCATGCAGGGGGAGGGGTAGTAACACCCCCCCCCCCCCCCCCCCCCCCCCCCTCTTGTTAATCGTGCCAGTCCGCGATGTACAATTTGCTACTTAAACTATATTAACAGGCAAGAAATTTAAGCCACGAAGAAAGCGAATGAGAGAGAAAGAGAGGAAGAGAGAGAGCGAGCAAGCTAACGAGAGAAAGCACCTGTTACATTTTGCGCTCTTAAATCGCAGACGAAGATCATGCAATTAAATGCTTCTTGTCACGCTGCAATCGTTAGTTGCGCACTTTTATGGCCAAGCCACCTCTGGACTGGACTGAACTGTCCGGCGGTGGGGGGAGGGGATGTGAACGTGCTGTCGGCGCGACTAAATGGACGCCGTTCTCGGGTTTCAAGCGATAATGGACGCCACATGCGCATAGTTTCAGCCACAACGGAGGCGTGGTGGGGGATTCGTCGGGGGTCGATAATACCTTACATAACTCACATACATATGCATATATATACACACATCAGACATTCCATTCTGGCTATTTACATTGTTGCAGGATTGTTGGCATTTACAGCAATTTCTTTCAATTGAATGCAACATGCATGAGACATCTAGGGGAAAGTGACCGCCTAGAATATTCTCTGTTTAAATACCAAAAGAGCAAAAATATCCCCTTAAAAATATCCCCGTTTCAATTGCCCAACAGCGGGTACTAAAAAGAAACCAAACTCTTTTCACATCCGGACTCAACCCCAAAATCCCTAGAACTCGGAGACTACGTTGATTAGTGAGTGTTCGATGGAGTGGATAAACACGGGAGCAAACCGCCAAGCGTCATCATTTTGATATTTGAAATTCTAATTTATTTTCTTGCTGATCTCAAAATTGTTGTACGTTTTTAGTTAAATCAAATGCTGAACACCTTGAAAAGCAAACCTTTTTTTTAAATATTATTTTTTATTTTTTAATTACTAGTTTGCATCGATTGTATACTCCCAATATGGTTAATTGATTGTTCAAGTTGGGCTTAAGGAATAATGAATAATGGTTAGTTAAAGGATTTGAGGACTGCACTTTCTTAACTGACTCCCGTCTATAGCTTTGTTCACTGCTTTGCTGCCACGGAGAACCCACGTGATTATCTATGGAACGTGATCCACATGCCAACGAGATATAAATCGAATATTTTTGATCATGGATTGCTTTCTATATATTTTATTATATATAGACTTATAAATATAAATATAAAAAAAATGTAAATCTACCCAAAAAACATATCTGATTTGCGCATCTTGTTGAGTGGTCGATAGCCGCATTAGGTTGCCACGCAGACATATTGAATTGTCGGCGGCATGGTGGCAACAAGGGGGGGCAGGCAGCACAATCGACACTTTGGTGAATGTCTGTCGGCCACCAAACTGCTCATTATCTAATTGCGGCAAGTTCCGTTCGAACGCCGGACGTTGTGTCGATCGAAAGCCGAATATCTGACAGCAACAACAACAATCAGTCAGTCAGTCAGTCAATCAGTCAGTCAGTGAGTGAGTGAGTATGATTTCCAAAAAGTCAGGAGCTGTTTAACGATCCGTTTATAGCACAGAGGTGTAATTTTGCATACAAACGCGATATTAGTGAACTGATATGGATTCTATATGTTGGATTGTATATGCAGGCATACATATAGAATATATATATAATATATACATATATATGTTGATTCTAAAACATTTGCGTTTCTTTTTCGGCGCCTCATTATCATCATCATTATCAATACTGTTTTTGCTGTTGCATTTTTGCCCACTCATCGTGCGACGGGACATTTCCTTTTTTGGATTTGGGGAACCTTTGAAGCGTGCCTCGCGCACTTGTACACCTCAACGGTGGTAGCCGGTACGGTACTCAGTGCTCGATGACCGGAGCCATATGAATCAGAACTAACAATGTCCAATTGGCCATGATTATTAAATTTAATCAAATATTTTGTGAATTTTGTATTCTTCTTTTTTCTTTTTTTTTCTTTTTTATTATCTGACCTTAAGCAGCTAATCATTTTGTTTATTTTCGCAATCTACTTCTCTCTCGCTCTCTCTCTCTCTCTCTCACACGCTCTTTTTCACTCTGCGAACTAGATTTTTGATGGACAGAGGAGAGGTTGAAAGATTATAGTTTTTGCATACTCGTATATCAAGCATTGGAAGAGTCTGACTAAACGGATCAAAAGATGTTTGAAGGCCACGAAAAGAGAAATTCAAACTAAAAAGAAATAGAACTGAATATACAAATATTATAAAAGCTTCAAAATCAAATAGCTATTTCATATATTGTGCAATAAATACTCGTATATGGAAACCCAATCACATTTTTTCTTACCACGCTTTTTTTTGAAGTCACATCGAGTTTTTTGTTTTTGTTTTTGGAAAAAGTTACCCTTTCAAAGGTTTATCATTCTATCGCTTAATTAGTCAGCTGCGCTTGAAAGTCCCTGACTCACTCAGCTTCTATATCGTGCCAACTGATATCGATTGTTAGTCATACATTATCTTTTTTGGTTTTCTTCCAGACTGTCGAGGTGACTTTTAATTCTTTGAATTTAAATTCAATATTGGACTAAAAAATATAATAGAACAATAATAACTGTTTATTGTTGTGTTATTAGTCAATTGATTGCCGACTTATTCGATACGATTTCGTTTGTTATCAGCCAAAGAAACAAGACTAATACAGACTTTCCGCGCTCGCTTTGGCGTCATCAAATGTTATGGGTATACTTCATTGAGCTTTTCCAAAACACCTGACAGACTGACAGAGACAGAGACAGAGACAGAGATACGCACAGACAAACAAGCAGACACCTTGCGTCAGCAGCGCAGCATCTTCGTCAGTCGCATCACATGTCTCACTCTTTGTCCGTGGCATAGATCCAAATCACGTCGACTGCTTCTTCCTCCCTTTCCCGATAGCAAATGCCGCACGCTTTCGCTCAATCATCGTCGAGGGGCTCGGCGCGGTTGGGGGGCGTGATTTCTGTTGCTGCTTTTTCACCACGTGAGCGCTACAGCGCTGTGGGCCTAACATGGTCTATTATGAATGCTTATGAAACTTATGAAAATGAAAAAATATGCCATTAATACAAGAGATAAGCAATCTAAAGTCTCTCTCTCTCTCTCTCTCTCTCTCTCTCTCTCTCTCTCTCTCTCTCTCTCTATCTATATCTCTCTCCCGTTTTCTTATCTACAATTTGGCCGTCTAATCATGACTGATGCTTGTGATCGATTTCGATCGTCTGTCGGCTGCTTGTGTTGCCAATTTGCTGGCAATATTGATTTAATTTGACGAAATAACTACCATAAAATATTGAATTTTGTTCCACATAGCACATACTCGTATCAACAATGGCAATTATCAAACACGTAGACAGTATTCCCTCCATTGTTGACGCCAGACTCGACTAATTACCAAGCCACTAAGCCGACGACGGCTCCTCCTCGTCCTCGCAGCTCGGATTGAGCTCGGATTGAGCTCGGATTCCGAATTGACATACTGAACAAGATTTTATGTTGTATGTACTAATTATGTGTATATAGTTTTTAATGGCTTGCTTCGACAATGATGGCGTTATCTGTGTGTGGCGTGAAGTTGCCATAGATCTTGTTGGTGGTGTGCAAAACTCGTGGCAATGATTATTGCGACTGCGACTGTTGCCGACTGGCGCTCTTAAGGCAAAGAGAGAGACAGAGAGAGAAAGAGCAAAAAAAGCTTATTTCTCTTTGTTTGCCAGCAGATAATCAATACGAAAGCAACAGGTTCAGTTCAATGGCTCTGGGCTCGGTTTAGCTCTGATTCGGCTGTGGCTACTGTAAACGCTGCCAGTATTATGGACATATCTCTACATACTAATGAATAACTGTATGTCTCTGTGTGTGTGTGTGTGTGTGTGTGCGCAGATGTATGTTTGGCTATGTGCGCAGAGACTTCAGGCAGGTCAGTTCAAATAAGTTCCACTGAGCGCTGTCAATAGGAAATGCATATGAAAAGCAGTTAAAGGAACTATGTCTGTCCGTCCTTCAGTTGCTATGCAAGTTAGTCCCTTTGCTTAAAGTTACCTGTCGGAATGGCATACGAGTATAGCCGTCATCTGATCGATCGCAAAATCGCCTCTATAACACCCAGTTGGAGCTGTATATCTATGCTCAGTTTGATAGTTGCTATAGGAAATTGAGCATCTGTATTTGTGTTGCAATCAAGAGATGATTTCTTGTATGATGGACTCGTCCATTCATTTTTTGTTTAATTCATAGCAGGTGGACTCCGGTATATAATCTAAGGCATTTTATCTACTTTTGTTGTTGTTTTGTAAATGGGCTTTCATTATAGCAATAAAAAATTGACCGCCAGAACGAGGCTTGGGAGAATGCGTAGACTTCGACGTCGCCGCAATTTGAGTCGGGTCAGGCCCCCACCGCCACCGCCCGCCCACCCACAGGCCACCCTCCTGGTCAGAGCTTGTGGCAGCTATCTCACGCCACGAGTGATTGGAGCGATCGCTGGCGTACGTGACTTTAGCATCGGTGGCGATGTCGGCCGAAGCGAGAGCTGTTGCTGTTGCTGTTGCAAATTGTGCGCCACATGCGGCAGCAAAGCCGGTCAGCCACAACAACAACAGCAACAACAGCAACAACAGCAACAGCAGCAACAACAACGGTAGCAAATAAACCTGCCCAGATTACAGTTTTGCCGTTGAGCTTAGCTTTTGATTATTATTATTTATTATTTATATATGTGCACATGTTTATATATTTATGTATTTATATGCTTGTGTGTTAATCTTGTTGCCGCTGTTGTTGCTGTTGTTGATGTGTTGCTTGGCAAAAAATACAAAAAGAGGAAACGCAAGAAGTGAATTACACGCGAATCGAATGCTGATCATTTTCAAAAGCTGAACATTGAATACACTCACGATACCATAAAATATATAAATATAATAATAATTATTTTCTTTTTTATAATGAAAAAGTCATCTGTCGATCAGTTTGAGAGATTTTGAGAGAACATCTATGAAAAACTTAAACCAAATAACTAAGCTTAAGCACACGACTAAGTTCAGTTTAGTTGGATGGACAAGATGGCCTAAAGCGTTCAATTAGTCTAATTTAATCTTCGATGATGCAGCAGAAGTTTAGAGCTTTTCATACATTTGTCAGAAGCGTATTTCTGGCAGCTGCTTAACAAGCTTAGTGCGATTAGCTTTCTGCCTTTGATATTTGCCACAATGCTGTGTTTGTAGGAAACATGTCCAATCTTTGGCAGAGCATTGTGATCCGTTGCTGTATCGTGTCGCACCAGATATAGGGTGTGTCGTCTAGCGGCGTAAGCGTTTAAATAAACATTTTGCTTGGCAACAAATTACCGAAAAAACCCGCAAATTGAATGCCATCTTACAATCGGCCATGTGGCTAACTGGCTAACTGGCTAGCTGGCTGACTACTGGCCATGTGATTACGTATTTTTTTTTGTATTTATTTATTTACTTTGTGGCCCATTTAACATTGTGCCTGGCGCCGTCAGATCATCATCATTATCATTTTTATTGAGTATAGGTGTCGACCAGAACTGTCATAAACAAGTTTTTATTGCTCGTTATTGAACCGAGCGATTCTCAAGTGCAATTGCTTTCAGAACTCACAGCTCACTCTCACTTGACCAAATATTTGCCCAGTCACAATAGGCACGGGAAAAACAAAAATAAAAACCAAAACAAAAACAACAAACAAAAAATACATCAATAAACACTAAACAACTAAACAAGTTCAGCGGCTGCAGTTGTCTTTAATGGAAATCAATGGAAATTTCATAGTAATCTCAAAGGGACCACTTTGTGTTTAATCTATTTGATGTGTAATTTGTTGAGCATATTTGACAACAACTATTAATTGCTATCATGTATGTATGGGGCACATAAATTAAATGGAGTCAAACCTGGAGACAGCTAAATAGCTGTTGATGCTATCAACAAGAATTTTACCATAAATCGATCGACTGTTCCTAAAAAAAACCCATATCATGTGCTACCTTGATGTTGATACATTGTTGTCTAACAGTTAAGATCGTTAGATGTTAAAAGGAATTGGTAAACAAAAACACTTTTTCAAACAAGAAGTTGTCCTTCGACTGATTGTTTGGATATCATCTTAGTAAACAATATAGTTTTCTATATTAAAACTTACTTTTCGACTGATAATTCCTTTGGTAATGTTGGTAATATTCTCACGCGAACAACTGAAGCATTAACTTCGCATATCTCGTTAAACAAATGAGTTATTCCTGTAACGTCGTATAGGATGGGATAGGATAGACGCAGACATGCCAGGTTGCATCCAGATAGCTTCAAATTAAGGATTTGCGACTAGTTTCCATAGACGCAGACGCAGCTAGTGTTGCGGTGTTACGAACTTGACGACTGAATTATAATATCCTCTGCAAGGTCATAAAAAGAGGACAGTTAACAGATCATAGCCCGCAGCCCCATTTCAAATGGGAGACATGTACATAGGTGTATACCTATGGCACATATTAATCACACAGATTGTGTTTCCCTGCTCAATTTGCGCAAATTGCCAGCTTAATGTGATTATTAAATTGCTTTGTTGCAGGTGTATGTGGCGTTGTTTCAGCCGCTGCGCGTGACCCGGCATCAGTTCAGGAAGGTGCTCAATTGTATGAAGGTGATTAGGGCACTCAAATACCAGGAGGTCTATGCGCAGGAGAAGGTCACCAAAGTGGACAGCCTGTCGCTGGTGCTGAGCGGCAAGTAAGTGGACGATGCAACAACGATGCAAGAACAACATCGATACCAAATTGATGTTGAAATGTGCAAATCTTACTCATTGCAGATTAGTTGTGTCGCAGCATCAGCGGGCGCTGCACATTGTGTTTCCCCATCAGTTCCTAGATTCGCCAGAGTGGTTTGGCGTCTCGACCGATGATTTTTTTCAGGTAAGCGCCAAACATGTGCTGTGCTGTACAGTCAGCTATTAACAGCGTTTTTGTGTGCTTGTGCAGGTGTCCATTATGGCCATGGAGGAGTCACGTGTGCTCATCTGGCATCGGGACAAGCTCAAGCTTTCAATAATGGCCGAACCGTTCCTGCAAACGGTATTCGATCACATACTCGGCCGCGATGTGGTTAAAAAACTGATGCAGGTGACACAGGTGACAGCTGGGAAAAAAGAAACAACAAAAAATAAAAAATATATATAAAATCGTCTCATATTTATTAATATTTATATTCTTGTGCAGGTCAGCGAATCGATAGCCAGCAACGGGTTTCTGCCCTCGGGCGGCTATGCAGAGGATGCCGAGGACAAGCCCATGCTCATACTGAAGAAGAGCGTCGATGTTGGCCATGGACTGACGGCGCTCATCAATCGCCAGTTGCAGGGTGAGTTAACTAGCCCAGCTGGCCATCTATTCACATACCGATACATACATACATGCGTACATACATGCATACATGCATACATACATACATACATAGCTACATAGATAGTTACATAGATGCTTAAGATCCAGAAACTCTTTTTGTGCACTGCAAGCGCTGTGCGTCTTTCTCCTTATGCATATGAACATATAACGTCCTCTTGCCACATACCAGTCTCTCACTTTCACACTCTCTATTCCCCCCTCTCTCTCTCTCTCTCTCTCTCTCTCTGTGTGTGTGTGTCTCTCTGTCATACAAAAACTGTCCCGCTGTCTCTTAACGTGTCACTTGGCCCATATTTAAGAGCTGTCGTTCTTTGATTCCTTAACTATTAACCAAACATGCCCAGTGCCGCCTCAATGCTTTTGTTGCACGCTTGCGCTGGTCGCCATTTGGGCTTTGGGGCGCGCGCTTATTGCATGCTACCAAACATCTAATCAACAAAAAATAAATAATAATAATCTAACCTAAAAACAAGTATTTGATTTGAATTGAATTCACTTTTTATTGTTTGTTTGTTTTGTTAATTTGCTATTTGGTTTGCATTTTGTTATACGTTTTTTATTGTTTTTTGTTTTTTTTGTTTTTACATTTTATTTCTATTATTGTTAACTGTACAAACGTTGATGTTTATGTTCGTTTTTTACGATTCGCTATCTAATTTTAGAAGAGCATGTTCCTTTACTTGGTCGCACGTACAAACACACTAAGCAGCAGCCGCCGCTGCCAGTTTTCGCCAACTTGGCGGACACCAATGTTGATCACTACGCCAATGCCGCTGCCGCCACCGCCGCCGCTGCTGCACTTGCTGCTGCTGCTGCTGTTAATGACGATGGCACTCAATGAACCTGAAACTGAAACTGAATCCTGATAGAAGCAACAGCACACACACGCCACACACCACACACACACCACATCCACACACACACACACACACACACTCACTCACTATTTATATGCATATGTTTAGCGGCTGCAATCAGCAATGTTGCAAGTTTGTCAGCAACTTTATCCAAGCAACACATAGCAAGAATACCAAGCCTAGCAAAAAAAAAGAAAACAACACCAATATCAATTGCCAGCATAACAGAGAGTAGCAGAAGACCATCATTATCAAAAAAAAAAGAAAAATAAAAAGAAAAAACAGAAAAACAGCTCAGCGACCTCAGCAGCATCTGCATCAACCGTCGAGTCATCGTTGATACATATAGCACATATGTGTATGTGTATCATCATCATCATCAGTCATGAATCCTCAACCATCGCATCATCGTATCATCGCATCATCAGCGTCGTCAATCCATAACATCATCGCATCATCAGCGTCGTCAATCCATAACGTCATCGCAAGCACCCCACTTGAATGCTCATCTAAACACAGGCAGAAACAGATGTTGTAGAGTTTAACATGTAAACATAATGAAATACTCGCTAAACTAGATCTTTAACGTTCGTTTAAACACGAACCGGCATTTTTTTTTTTTTTTTTTTGCACTTCTCGGAAAATTACCCATTTTTAATACGAACAGCGATTTATTTGTATTGTTTTTTTGTTGTTTTTTTTTCTGTTTTCAAATGAGATCGATCAGTTGAGCAGGCGCTAAAATGATTTGCATGCAAGATTAGATCTTGAAATTTTTGATGTCGTTTGTAATTATGAAGTCATGATAATGTGAAAAAGAATTGGCACATTTTGAGCGATCGACTCGGATTTAATGAATTAAAAATTTGAAATTGTGATCCACAAAGCTTGTGATCGTGATTTACAGCCGAAAAAACTCTAGTCATGATTATCAAGTGATCTTCACTTCGTTGTATTTCAACTCAAACGTAAAAATTACGCATTCCGGTGACATGGCATTTATTCCGTATTCTCATAAGGATCCAACTAGGAATCCATCTAATTGGCCATGTTATCATTCATTTGTATCATTTTATCATCGACTTTCGATCACCATGTGACTGATCCCATTGCAAGAGCTGAGTACCTTTACATGTATACTTTCATTGCAAATAATTTAAAGGTACGATAAAAAAGGAAACAAAAAACAAAATGTTTCGACTTCCGTTCCCCATTTAATGGAAAATTTTTACTGTGCGGGCACATAAGCAATTTTCGTTAACAATATACATGCATATATACGGATCATATGTTTGCCAATCATTATCACATTAATTTTATTATTATTTTCATATATTTCTAAAATATTTTTTTTGTTTTCTTAATTATTTTGCTTGTGATTTGACACATTGTGTTCATTTTATACTCTTGAAGTGAAAAGAGTTTAATGGTTTTGTCTGCATTGATTTGAAATTTGGAATGTATATACCTATATCTATATATATCTATATATATATATATATCCGTCACGTCCACTGGGCGTTGTACAAATATTTAAAATAGAGAAATTTTGCAAAAAAAATAAAGAAATGTGTGTCCTAGAGCCAAAAATTTCTGCTTAGCCCATAATCATAGTGCATTGCCCAAAACTTTCCACATGGAGTAACACTGGAAGCAGAGTATTAAGCAGTCGGTCAATTTCGACTGCAACGTTTTTACTCGTTTGTTAATGAGATTTGTTTTTGGATCGCTGATTGATTTGCACATTAATTCGATTTCAAAACTAAACAAAACGAAGAAGGGTACACAATATCGTAGATACTTGTAATTAATGTAAACCTATCTACTTAATATATATATATATATATTTATACATGCATACATACGTACATACGTATTTAACAGACTAAGCAATATGCATATATACGTTGTACATACAACTGTATCATACACCTAACATACTTACTTACTATGCCACAAGTGAAATGCGGAATCAATGTGAATGTAAACAAGCCAAAAAAAGGAAAAAAGAAACGTAAATGAAGTAGAACGAAAAGAAAAAATACTTAAATACAAATAAGAAATACATAAATATATATATATATCTAATAATATTAATAATAACAAAATGCAGAAAAATTGAAAATTTACTGAATTACAAAAAAACCTGTAGTTGATTTGTTTAACTGACTTGAATTGTCTATATCTTTTGCTCTGGTGTTCCTTTAGTCAGTTTTCTTTAACCCCTGGTTCGCAGAGGTTGCACAGGTTTCCCCTGAGTGAAAAAACTCCGTGCATGCAGAGCACGAAAGCAGACGAGCCCAATGCGATATAGATATGAACGAACCGGTCATATTATATCGCCTCGAATCGAATCGAACCGAATCGGACCGGAACGCGTGCCTTTTGGGCACTGTGGCTGTTTGCGTATCATTAACATTAATTTTGCGCAAATGGCATTGATTTGTTTTTTATTTTAATTCACATTTAAAATGAATAATAAATACGATAATGATCATATCGCTGCAAAATATTTTTGTATACAAATATAATATTTTTGCGTTTGCTGCCGATCGCAATCAATCGCAATTTGCTTTCGGTATGGCTTTCAAAGCCTTTTACCAACCTGCCCGTCCCCTCTAGCGCCCCCCGCCCTGCCTTGCCTGGCCAACAATAATAGCGATAATAAGCTCGAAGCTATCTCCAAACACTTTGGGCATGCCCATAAATTTCTAACACAAAGTGCATCCGACGTAGCCGCTCCGCTCCGCCTGTGGGACCACCACCACCCACCTTGCCCCCCGCTGACCACTTGACAGAAGTGCGCGTTTCGGCGCCTGTGTATGTAGGCCACGTGCTATTGTTGTGAAATAAACAAGTATGCAAACAACTGTGCTCATTTATCATTTTAAGTTTTGGCTGATGAGTTTCGATTAATTTGTTTTTGAATTTTCGCATGGCCAGCGATTTGCCATTTATGACGCTGTACATCATTGGTAATGTCACTAATTCATGAACACCTTCTGTACCGGAAGCGCTTATCAATTATTATCATTACTGCACACACTCTACTATATGTCTAACATTGTATCTACCAATCATTTTAGTTTAGAAAGAATTTGCAGATTTCTTTCCAGATGATCTAGTTATATTTTCATTATTGGCCATACAACGGGGGCTAGTTTCACCCTAAGATTAATGTTGATCACTTTCTAATAGCCACTTTGAGTATGAGTACAAGAACTAAAAGTATAAATCAATTGCGTTTTTTATTGGCAATAAAAGCTTAATAATTGTAATTCCACGATTACATTAGAAATGAAAACATGTTTTGTCAGACGAAATGGTTGCCTTGTTGCCTTTAGTATTCTCTTCATATCTTTGGGTTGTGTGAGTGTTTTGTTTTTCTTGACAAACTAAAGTAATTCCCCTAATTAGATCAGTTTTAGAATGAATAATTAAACCAATTTCACGACTTACAGAGTAGAAAGTTCACCGCTGCAAATGAAACTAAACCGTGTCCCAGTCCCTGCTTGTAATATTCAAATTGAAACTACTCGCTTCTAATACTATTTCCATTGTGGTGCCGATCTGATGTATGTGCATATATATCTATATAAATATATAAATATGTGTGTGTGTGTGTCTCGCACTATCCTTAAGATTTGAAACATGCTTGTATTTCATTCGATTTTGATTTCAATATTGTCAAACGAATTTATGAATTTTTTCCAATGATTTTCTATATTTTTTGGGTGCCTATAATTTTGTCGTATGTACTCGTAAACGTCGTATACTACAAATATACTTATATATATATAAATATATGTATATATATTTGTATATAAATATGTATATATATATCGCTCATAAACGTTAATCAACAACAACAACACCACTACAACCACCCAACCACGAACAACAACCAATGGCAACAGCTCTGCCCAGGATATCGAAGTATTATGATTGCGGTAAGTTGCATTTCCAGTTTTCTAGCCAAAATAATCAACACAAAAAACAAAACCAAAAACCAAAAACCAAAAACCAAAAAAAAATAAAATAAAAAACAATAAAATAGAAAACCCCAGGCCCCAAAACCCAAAAAGAGAGAGTTACCCAGCCGTCGACCATATTCAAGCGTATTTCTTTCTCCACCTATATATATACATATATTTAACTATATGCCACATATATATAATATAGATATATTTCTAACTAACTGTCTAACTACATACATGTATCTATCTGAATCTGTTCGTCAGTCTGTCTGTGTGCATATCCATCCATGCTGTCTCCTTGGCTGTTTATGCGTGTGTTTGGCGTAGTTATTGCAATTACATACATACAAACATACATACCTTCTTAAATGTAGCTTGCATGTGCGGTTTAATTAAACAAAACAAAACAAAACAAAACAGAACAAAAACAACAAAAAAAGAAAATGCAACGTTTATCGGTTATTATCTTTAGCATTAATGTTACCAACGCCCTGTCGATGATCCACAATGCAAACACCATTGGCGAGTGTGTGTATAATGTTGTAATGTCTTGTGGAGTGAAGATGGTTAAATGTTTAATTTAAAGACACCTTTTATTTACTTCTCACATAGCTCGAACTCAAAACTTTTGAAAATATATTAAAACAAAAAAACAAACAAACAAACAAACAAAACTGTACACTTTTCATTGCAGCCGGTGATCCCAATTCCTGGCGTCTGGGCCGGATCGACGAGACTGATCACGAGACGGCCGTGTGAAAGCGCATCAGCATATATGTAGATGCTACATATATGCATATATCTATATGCATATACTAATATGTACTATATCTAATGTGTGTATATAGAAAGCGAAGGTAGATCGCTTCAACGTGGGACAATGTTTAGACTTGTGTTTTTGAGTATTATTAGATGTATATTTTTTTAGGCAATATGGAATTCGCATACGAATACCAAAGTGCAAAGAGTACACAATGCATACATATATACTACTTACACTATATGTATGTATTTAATAACAGCTACTTTGAATGCGATTAGGTCGAGTTGCGCAACCAATTGATGAAGCTACAAATCCATGTTGATTGACGAAATGTATTTTTTTATTATCTAAACTTAAGAATACACAGCATATAATTAAATATAGTATTAGTTTGTATGCGTTTGCAATAGATTAAGTGTGTAACTATGTGTACTTGTGGCCATTGGATGCCTGAGCTCATTCAGAGTTCGAATTTAGCAATCGTTAATATAAATGTGGACAAACCTATTCAGTGTACTCATTCCACTCTCGATTACAACCCAGATTCGCAGCTGAGTCTTACAATTTATTTAAGTGCCCCCTTTTTGTTTTGTTACTTTCAATATAATGTTGAGCTTACATAAACTTGATTGACCACATTAAACAAGAAATTTAAAAAAAAAAACATCGCCGGAATTTAAGAAACAAAAATTATTTCATAAACATTTGTTTTAGCTGCTGTTCGCTATTGTCGAGACCGGCACGGATGGCTCGTTAAGGCCTATCCATGTTTAATTGCAAGTATTCTCCAAATATTTCCATATCGCAGAGCCATCACAAAAAATAGATGCAGTAAAAATAATATGCAGGCCTGCTCCAATTTTGCGAAAACGGAAAAGCTTTCTCCTTTCAAATGATTTGAATATGCATAATGAAAACCAATTCAAAATGCCTTTTTTAATATATGTACGTACACACTTACTTTGCGGTTCAGTGGAGTTTATCATCGCCAACTAATACCTTATCGGTTCCGCCCACATCTTGTGCCTTGTCGTGCCCAACTAGATTCTGCAGCTCAGCATTTCTCTAGTAACTTTCCGCCATGTCCAAACAAACCGCATTGAAAATAAAAAAAAAACACACACATAAAAAACATGCTGATGAGCAAATCTGTTTTTTTTTTTGCGTGGAATAATTTGACGGCTGGGTTGACATCTCTACAAAAAATCGAAGATTGCAGGGAACTCGCTCTAAGGGCAACCAACAGAATTTTGATTATTTTTCAATTATAAAATGATTTTTTTCCAAAATGATTCATGCAAATTTTTTATTTCGACAAATTACAAATGATGGCCATTTTGATTTGAATGTTAACCGCAAGTATTCAGCTTATACGAGATGTATTCTTATTGAGTTTCTAGTGGAGATTGCTTTAATATTTTAGCTACTAATAGTTGAAATGTTTTTGATAAGTATTTGATAGTGTATTTTATACGTGGAGATGAGTAACAATTGGGCGAAATACATACATACACATACATATATATAGGCAAGCCTTCGATTTCCGACTCCACTGTAAAAATGTCTCATGGAAAGAGTCCATTGCATATTTCTTGGTGCTGCACGAAAATTGAAAATGAATTGAAGCGAAATGAGTATGTGGCAGACAAGAAGTGGAAATATGATGACAAATATGCATTTAGAGACACGCCCTTAACAAAATGCCATCCCCCAGCCCACCCAAAACGAGAAAAACGCCCCATACAAAATTGTCTGAAATTTAAGTATTATATTGTTGTAATTGATTTAAAGTGTTAAATAAATTAAATATTTATTGTTGTTGGCGTGAATGAATTTTTTTCAATCAAAATTAACTTTAGATGTGTAAGCCTAGCAAAATTCAAAACCAAAGACAACTAACAAGAGCAATGTAATAAAGTTCATAATAATAATAATAATAATAACAATAATAATAAAACATAATGAGCAAGTGTTGATTAATTGAATGATTAGCTAGACATATGAAATAACGTAAATTAAATAATAGTTCACTGAAACGGTTAGGAAATACAACTATAAAATATGTATACAATTAAGCGATACATGCAATTACATAAATATATTTATGCATTCGAATATAAATAAAAACTATTATTGAATTGCTGCTGGATGTGCAAGCGGCAATGAAAGATATAATATTTTATAGTAAATGAACAAAGGCAGAAAACTTTCCATTCATTCTATTATTATTATTTTTTTTATTAACAACATTAATTGCTGAGCAGGTCTTCGAAGAAGTTCGATATACAAAAGAGAGCTACATATATAGCCTTGGGGTTTGTATTTTGGGAGGTGATGTCTCGCAAGAAGCCCTTCTTCTAAAGCGGAATAACAGCATTATTCATCTGTATCACTCTTTAAGTACTCCTGTACTTATGGAACGCATCTATTTTCACGTGTCCTTGTATGTCGAACTTTCGACTTCTTCTTGCTCTATCTAAACGCCTTAGATAATTTTTAGTTGATAAGAAAGCATCATTCATCATTAAAATCACAAAGTGGAATATAGAGATATATATGCCCATAGAAAGGCAAAAAGACTGATTTAAATCTAAAATTAAATTAGAACAGCTCTGGTTTTTGGGAATCTATTTTCTGAAAATTGCCCTTGCCGTCAAAAGTATGTCATATATCTCAAATTGAGGACTTTTTTCTCAGTGTACAACCTACACACATCACAAGACATCCATCAACTGTTCAAAGGCTAAATTAACTGTTGCGCTGGTTTCCCACATCAATCAACTTCTTTTTATCTTCCTTTCAACTGCTGCTGTTGACTTTTGGCTAGCATTTTTGACATGTTCTAAATTATAAAGGCTAAATGACCAATCAGCATGAGAGCAATTAGATCTAAATTAATGAAGAATTAAGATTAAAAAAATGCACTGTTCGAACTTCAACAAAAAGTTCATAATTTTAGCTAAGATTTCACAAAAATTCGTTAAGGAATGTATATGTTGTGGAGCACAGCACTGAGCACTTATCTTACAAACACACTGCCAAGCAGCATTTCCATAGTCAAATTTAAATTCTCTTTAGAAAATCAAGCAATCGTTGCATTGCCTGAGTTTGATTGTGATTTGACTTGAATGTGGTAACTCTATCATTTCACTCTATCATGCCTCTGTCTTCCTCTCTCTCTCTCTCTCGCTCTCTCTCTCTCTCTCTCTCTCTCGCTCTCTCTCGCTCTCTTCCACTCCCTTCCTGCAGCTCGTTTTGAAACATGAGCCGCGAGCAGGCGCGTGTGTGTGTGTTGGGATATGCTGGAGCTTTGTATATTTCATAGATATGCCCAGGCACGTTTGCCATGTCAACAGAAGGCCCCACAGGGTTGATGTTTACTGCTTTCGCTTACATTCGCTTTCATTTCACGAGCATATTGCCAAATCAATGTGAGTCTCAGCTAACTAAAAAAGTAGCTCAACACAGCAAAGCTAGGCTTCTTGTGCTACAAATATACATATGTATATGTATTCCTGATCCGCTGATCTGGTTTACAATTAGCTGAAGAATTCAATCGACTTGATGGGATTGATTGATTGATTGATTGAAAATATTAGAAAACAATATTTTAAAAAATGCATACATTTTAAGCCGTTGTATCCACATTACTCAATTATCGTTGAGTTCTTTAGAAATTTAAAAAATTAGTTCTTTAGTATGCAAATCAAGTCTTTTTTTGTGGATCGACATGCTTCAAATTTCGAAAAATTACGAAAAATTTTGAATAGCGTTAAACTCTTTTGTTATCGATTTTAGAATATGCTTTGAATCAGTTAGCTCTAGATCTGATAGATGCTTTCAAAATATGCGGCAGACAGATAAGTTCTTGTGTGACAAACGTGTTTGTTAACCCCACGAAACTAATTAGTTATGGGCAATAAACAATGAAATTAAAACTGGGATTTGCATGTGAGCAGGTGGTTTACAGACATCAGGGAGTGGATGACCGCATCTAATAAGCTGTACTCGTATGCTGCTTGTTTTCTGCTTTTGTTGTTGTGCTTCAGCAAAATAGGTCACATTTTAAGCTCCATTGCTGGTTGTAATGCAATAATTATATCTAAGGGTTGAGTCTCAAATTAAGTTGCTCTCTGCACAATTAACACCTAAGCTTAATCTTGTGGGATGAGGACACGTGACCACTGGGCAGCTAAAAATAAAATACAAATTAAAAAAAGACGGCTAACTGTCTCTGTGAATGAGTTTTATAATAGATACACAGATCATTGAACAAAGGCCCAACCGCATATTAAGTCCTACAACCAGCAGCAGCAGCAGCAACAGCAGCATCAAGTTGCTTTGAAGTTTGCAAGGGCTTCAGCGTACTATGGGAAAATTCCATTTTCATTTCATGGATCCCGTTACTTACACCCACATATGTATGTGTATGTGTCTATTCCAAATTTGAAGTCTCGAGCTCTAATAGTCTCTGAGACCGGATTCGGCTGATTCTGATTAAGAGTATATATACCTTATGAGGTCGGGCATGTTTTCATCTACAATTATACAATTTTCTAAACTTTTTTAAACCAAAAAAAAGATGCTATTTTAGGCACGTCGAGGTTAACAGACCCTTGCAGACCTCAGTCCACCTGCTGACAGCTTTTTTGCTCAAATTAATCAGAGTATTCCGCAATCAGAGATGCCCGTCTGGAATGCTCTCCCCTTTTTTTCAAACTACGTAAAAATCAAGGTACCAATACGAAATCGATTACCGTCAAACAGTTTAAGAAAATATCGAAATTTTCTACTCCAGAACGGGGATCTAAATTGCAGTCCTAAGTCCGCAACTTTAAGTTCTCTTAAGCAATTATTTTTTGTCGTAAAATGTGTCCTTTTCATCCGATAGTCCAGGGGCAAGTGGCTCTAAGCATGCTTTAGTTTTTAAACGACTGCAGTGAGCTGATACAATTGTCCCACTGACCGCACTCTCCAACTCTCAAAGCAGCGGGTTAGGTTTAAAGTTTGTCTGTCTTTCTGTCGGTCTGTCGGCCTGTCTGTCGTCTGTTTTACTGACTGACTTCTGCTGCTCCAAAGCAAACAAAGTTTTGACTGCTGCTGGTCAAAAGTTGGATGCACCAGATGCAAATGCTATATAAAAAATGTCGGATAATAAACAGAATTGGCTTAAAAACAAAATGGAACCAGTTAAAAGTTTCAGTTTTAGCGGGATGCAACCCACTTCATAATACTCTGATCCAGTTTAATGACAGTGTAAAACACATACAGCATTTTTTTAAAGATGCACTTTGATACTTTGTTCTTAACTAAGTTAAGTTAACTCATTAACAAGCCGTCCCTTGTATAAAGCAGTTATGTTTGGATACATATTTGAAGAGCTCAGAACCAATATACCTTTCCATCTAAGGTATCAGAGTACTTAAAGTCTGGCGAAAAGCGAAAAGTTTTGCTGCGCAAAGTTGCTAAAAGGATCGCAAACTAGCAAGAACAATATCCTCGGCGGGGGGAGAGGAAGTCAAGAGGAAAGTCAAGAATAGGAAAGTCATAAAGTCGCAAACAATTTCGGAATATATAAATAATTTGATGAGGTTGTGGCCCATCTAACTGCATGGTGCCAACTTGCAGCACAATCGACTGCGTTGCAGTTGATTAGATTTGGTTAAAACTCTGTAGTTCAATTATTGTTAATTTGGAGTGTGCTTTGGTAAATATATTGAAGATATTTACAATCAAATATGTAAATAGTAGATTAGACTGAGTACTGACTGGTCCCAAATTGGAGGCAAGTTTGTGTGTGTTTCTGTGTGTGCGTTCAATCTAATTTGTTTTGCAAATAAATTGTACATTTTGCAGCATGCTTAGCAAAACTCCAACATGGCAGGTGCAAGCGAAAGCCAGGCAGTTGCATGTTAAATGCTGAATGTTGAAATAGCTGTATGGTGCTGCACCTTGGCTTCCGCTCCACTTACAGCTGAAGAGCGCGCTGCAAAAATACAAATTTGCCCATTGGAATGGCGGCTGCAACTTTGGATTTGTTGCTGGTTAGCAGTGCCTTAAAGCAGTTATCGTTAATAAACCAGTTACAGTTAGGCCGGACGTGAATTAGTGGGACAATCAGTCAGTCAGTCAGTCAGCCAGTCAGTCAGTCAGTCAGTCGGTCATTCGATGGCTGAAATAGTTGATATGTTGCGACACGCATTTAATCTCAATGGGTCTGTGGATTGTGGCAGCATTATGAGTTAAAGATGTGCTCGTTGCGTGGACTGGTTGTAGTCGCATTTGCTTAGTTATGAGTTATTGTTTGCTAATTGTTATCGCTTCGCTGCCTCTTGCTGTGAGTGGGTCAGTCGCCGAGGCATTGAAGCGTGTCACGTGAACCCAGTGAACCGACGGAGTCTCTTGCCACACTCCCAATACCCAACACCCTCAAGCATATTGGTCAACAACCCAAAGCGCTCATCAATATATACACAAATGAGTACAGTGTGTGTGTGTGTGTGTGTTTAAACGTGTCACGGTGTTTTATATTAAAGCGTTCATTGGCTTTGGCCATTAATGTTTAACCAATAACTTGTACAATAACATTGTGCAATTAACTAAATGTTGCCAAAAGTCTTACAAAGTATTATTATTTCCCGTGTACAGTTTTTATTTTATTTAATTTGCGATTTTCAGCACAATCATAAGAAAAACTGGCGAAGCCAACTTTTTGAAGAGAGTTGCCAACACTAAGTGAATGGCAATGGGCAGTTAAGCAGAGACACTAGCTAAAATGAGTATATTTTTCCACATTCTCTTCCCACAGTGATAAACTTTGCACAAATGAGTCGATAGAACAGAACTGCCAGCTGAAGTTAAAAAGGCGATGTAATTACCGATAAGCGACACCTGTAATAAGGATTGTACAGTATTTTGCATTAGGGAACATGATTGCAGAACATGTATTGCCAAATGCTGCGCCTGCGGCTATGCAACATTTTTTAACATACTTTATTTGTCCGTTTTGCTGCTTTTATTGTCGTACGTGGACCAAAATCATCACGTTGATTCTCTTTCAGTCGCTTATGGGGATTCAATTAATTGAACGAGCTGCAGTAAGTGCAAAGGATGCAGGCTTTGCTGCAAAGTGAGTGCAACAAAAGCAAAAGCCGTTGTCATTGGCCCTTTTGTTGCACACACGCATAGGCATGGACACAGGCATACTCATGCATAAGTGAATAGATCCCAAAGCTACCGGAAGTCACTTTCGACTAACAACGGAAGTTGCAAATATCTGTTGTTTGTTGGTGCTGCTGCGCAGCTCCTGCTGCTGCTGCTGCTGTTGCTGTGTTGTTGTGTTGTACATTCGCTGTAATGATGCGTACGAGCGAAAGGTAGCAGCATGAGGGCGTCGACGTCGCCGTTGCCGTTAGGTCAGTCAGTCAGCCAAGAAACAAGCCTCGGCTGGCTGACACTCGTGTATGCTCATAGCCGAAGCCTGGCTCGTGTTGTCGCTGCTGCTGCTGCTGTTGCTGTTGCTGCTGGCATCCTGGCTGGCGAAATTTTTAGTTAATGAGAAGTTCTTGAACGCGTCACAACGACAGCAGCTGGCTGAATTTTGCAGTGCTTTCATATTTTAGCGCGCAAAAATATTCGTTAATTATTTACAGATTTTTTTTTTTAGTGTTTGCTAATCTTTTTGAAGTGTAGAAGTGCTAAAAACATAAATTGCTTTGGCGGCAATAGTTGGTAAAATGCGTGATCATCCAGCGGTGCCCAATGTATTTCGTGTGGCCTCATCGCACAGCATTAATAGCATGGGCGTAACGGCAACGCCTCGCAGCAATAACCAACAGCGACTTCAGGGCAGCAGCAACATCAATTACAGCAAGAGCAACAGCTTCGAGCAACAGCAAAATCAGCAGCAACATCAGCAGCAACTTCACCAGCAGCAGCAGCATCAACCATCACCTGCGGAATTGCAAAAGGCACAGCCATTGGCAAAGCATCAGTTAACTACCAGTGCGTCCATTGAGCACCCACATCAATCCGTGCAGCCACAGCAATCGCCATATGCAACATTGCCACGCGGCAGCAGCAACGGTCAGCGACGTGCACAGCAACAACATTCAGAGCAACAGCAATCACAAAAACTGCAAACAGGCGTCATCAACACAATATCTGGTAGCATTCTATCAACTGGCTATAGCTCACTCGCAGATAGTTTAAGCGACTTGCAATTTAACAATGCGCACAACAACAGCAACAGCAACAGCCACAGCAATAATAACGATCAACGACAGCAACAACAGCAACAGCAACAACGACAACAACAACAACAACAGCGACAGGTGGTATCGTTGGGCTTATACAAAGCTGCCGAGCAACAACAGCAGCGGATACCCACAACAACAACAACAACAACAACTAACAATGGTATCCTGAATGGTCAAAGTGGATTCAATAACATGGCCAGCGTCGGCGGCGGTTACCTGTGGCTGTTGACACCTGTCGCGGCTAGGTGGGTACACGAGCACATTTCACTTTTAGAACTCCTAAATTAAATTCGCGGCAGGATCTTTTGAGCTGCTCAGCAATGAATAATCAAGGGCCATTAAGTACACACATATTCAGCTCTTATTCCATTAACATTTTAAATAGTTGTAAACTTTTCTTAAATCAAGCTCAAAGTGCGTATCTGGCTTTTCACGAAGAGATGTGGCTGGGGAGGGGGGAGGCGAATTATAATTTTTACATACATTTTAAACCAAACCACTATAAAGTTGTTGGTGCCTGCTTCGGCGTACGCTCTTGAGTATCCCGCTAGAAAATGCTGTGAAAAAATATAAGATTTGTCCTTTTTCATTGATTTCCACAAATTTCAATTTTAAATTAGATATAAACTATTTCATCGTTCGATCAACACGCCAATGGAAGCAAAGGAAACCTAAGACGGTAGAATATGAAGGACAGGAAAAGAATGAACTGAACTGAGGCTGACAGAGTCAGCCAGAGACTTAGATGTATTATATATACATATATATGTATGTATATATATATATGTAAATATTCTCGCTCTTCTTTATCCTGGTCGCCACCAGATTCGGCCTTCCCGCTGGCAGATAATTTTGTTAGGGAAATCAAATCACGGCAAAGTGGACTTAATTTGCTTGTTAGTAATGCAATTGCAGTGACTGACTTGCATTACCCTCCTCTTTTGCCGCCTCATCATTTACCTGGACAGCGTTATTTTCCTTAACGTCCTTAACGCAACCTGACACAATTTACTACACTTTATTTTGTACATTACATTCACTAACCTAATTTAAGTTTTAGTCCATTGGTCCGTTGTCATTGTGTCATATACGAGTATGCCACAAAACTTGGCGACACGTTGCATGCTGCCATCCTTCTCATAATTAATTTATGCCAAATACTTAGGCAACCGCACTTAAATATATTCTCATTTAAATTATTACATATTTTATGTCTTGTAAATGCATATAATGAAAACCAATTGCCCAAAACCTATTTACAGATTTTAGAAATATTTATTGATTTTCGAAATATTAATAAGCAACACGTAAATGCAAATCCCGATTCAGCTGTCAGTCTCTCAATGAGCTTAAAATAACAGAATGTTTTGCAGGGTATATGATGACTTTACTTTTTATGTACTCTACGGCAACAGTAATGATTGTTGAATGTTCATTTTGTATCCTTTGCTAACGGCTGAGTATTGAACAAAGTTGGGTGTTTTTTTTTTAATCACCCTTCAGACAGACGCCCACGTCTCACACGACTTTACCCACTGCATCAGGTGAATTTTATAATTTTTGCATTTTGTGTGTGCGAGTGTGTGTCGATGGGGCGTGTCTTTAATACATGGAACATGCATGGGCTAAAACAAAGACCTGGCTATCTTTTGCAGCATTTCGGTGGCAATTGTTATCGCCGCTCTGGCGGGCCCCCAGTGGCTTTTTACGGAGGAGAAAGTGCCCAATATCAATTACAATGGCACAGCCAACTTCAAGGCACAGGACGATGGTGCCTATATAACCAAATATACCAAATCCAGTCTCTGGATACTGTGCACAACGCTGCCAGGTAAGTGCGAGTGTTTGCATGTGTGTGTGTCTGTGTGAATGTAATTGCGAGCATTTCATAAACACAATTGTGGACAATGAATGATATTGCGCACACGTCATGTGGGCCAACCAAGATATTGTCTGACGACATGGCAGCAGCAGAGACTAAATGGAGCACAATCACTGCATCCAATCGTACTGTACATCAGTAAGTCAGCTTGTCCGTCAAACCAGCAATCAATCAAAGCAAATAAACGGAACAACTGCAGCCAATTAACACCAAAGTGTGGCAACTGACCCGATTTATTTCGCTGACAGCAGACAAAACTTATCCTATGCCAACTTCCATGTGTGCTTGTCTATGTGCATACACACACACACACACACACACATACGTACTATGAACAGATATTTGTTAATCCTTTTTTTGTTAAAGGCCTGGATGTGGACACATTCAATTGCATTAAAATTGATTACTTCCCAGAGGAAGGCTATCAACCCGATCCGCAAGACTCAACGCCGGCCATACCATGTAAGTAAAAAACTCCGCCACATTTGACAGAGTGATAATACCCGCCAAGGATATACCCTGTAACCAGACCGAGAAAGCACTCCTATTCATGACTAGCCTTTGTGTATATTGTCAATCTTCTGTAGTCTTTCCTTAGAACGGATTTGTGAATATGCATGCCATACAAGAATAGGCATATCTGAGGCTTGAGCTCCCAAGCTTTATTAGGAATTGAATTATTATTTTCTTTGAATTGGTGTAAGCTGTTATTGATAGTAAAATAATAAATATTTGATTGCCTGTTAAGCAGGCCGTTTAATAGTTGGTGGAAAGAGCGGGTGGAACTTCGAACAGGTTCAAGTGATGCAGAAGGACATTTTGTGTAGAAAAAGTTCTACGGAAACAATGTTAAATTGAAACACAAATAATTTATTTTCTGTGCATTTTATATTCGGAAAGACAGCCTCGATTAAAGAAAAACTTTGAATTGGATTTTTTGTCTTTTTTTATACTGTCTCTTGTGTTTTAATTGAATTTCATGAATGACCAATGAAACTACCAATTTAAAATTATAATTTAAAGTCGCCGCGGGTGACAATTTCACACGGATGACAATTGCACAAATAAATAATTTCATTTCGAAGAACTTCAAATGGTTCGAGTTAATAAGATTTTGTTGGTTTGTGTTTCAACAATGTAGCCACGGGCTAAAAGCACCCGGCCTATAAACTAACTTATGACCACAATTTTTGTTCGAATAGCTTCCAAATCATTTATAAGCTGTTAAATCAGATTTAATCGTCGAAAAATCAGCGATAAATTTCAATGTGGAAAATGTGGGAGAACACTAAAGGGAAGGAAGTAAATGAATACTAGTGTTTTTTGTTTACACCTGTGGGTTGGTCTTTTAGAGCATTGTAAGACGTTTTATTGAACTGTTGTTTTCCCTTTGCCAGATACGGTGACTAAGTCTTCCCCCATCTTTTTGGCATCCGGCATCTTTCTGCTCATCAGCTTCATTGTCTTTCTGATACCTACGTGTTCCCATCAAAATAATGTCTACTACTTTAGTGCCGGAATACTCTTCATCGTCAGCGGTAAGTAAAACAATAGTTCAAGTCCAAATATTAAGAAAATTATTTAAGCAAATCTGAGCAGGGAAAAGCCAATGTTTTAACAATAACACGTGTGCAATTTATATTTATTTTAATTTATATTTGAGGTATCTGTAGATATGCCACACATATCGTACGTAACCCGCGAAAATTCAAAATTCGCGATACTTTTTGAACACCTCGTATTCCTTTAACTGATAAACAATAAATTATCTGTTTGATGTGTGCAGGTCTTATTATGCTAATCGGACTGATTGCCTATATATCCATATTAAAGGCTGAGATTGGCTCCAAGCTGCGACCGCGTTCCACATTGCAGCCGCCACTCATCAAGGTTACCTATGGACAGAGTTTCTTTCTATTTGTCTTTGGGTTCATTGCCACCGAGTTTGTTGGAGTGCTCAACATCTTTCTCTACATTAATCTGCAAGAACTCAGTTATTACAGCGTAAGTATTGCTGGGTGCTGGTTGGTAGGTGTAATTCTGTATGTGTGTGTATATGTAGATGAAGCCAGTGACAGGGACAAGACCATCTTACCGTTCATCTTGGGTGGCGACTATTGCATTTCCCATAGCGCCCACTTCCGACTGACAGCGAAATTGCAAAAGTCGAAACGAAATTAATCACATGAACTGCCTGGAAACAGTTGGTTGCCTCCTGCTGTACTTGGCACCCCAAACTTATGCTTCATAATACAAAATAAAAATGCATAGAATACTATTTACATTTGTGAACATTTGCTGTCAGTTTATATTATACACTTATGATAATAATATTAGATATACTCGTACACAGCAGTCATGAGCATATTGGTAGCTGCTAAAGTTACACTTGGTAAAAAAGTAATTTTTCTTGCCTTTTGTTTCTCTTTGCCAATGATGCTGTCATTTTACATGAACTTACCTTAATGTTGGACAGCGACTGCCATGCTTCAGTGTGGTCAACATGCAGACCAAGATCAAGGAGGGCCAGCATGAGCATGCCCTTCACAGTCATTCCTACAAACGCTATAAACAGTCTCAGGGGACGCCGGCAGCGGGATCTCAGGAGGCGGTGGCATTTTCTATGCCGTTGCATGGACAACAGCTTGGAAAACACCTACAACGACATGGCCAGCAGCAGATGCGTCAAATGGCTCTTCGGTCAAGCAATGGACGACTGCATCAGGTGCATGATGTGGGACGTGGACCTAGTCAGACGCAGACGCTGCCTGGCGGCTACGCGTGCCGCAAGCATCCCAATGCCAACAGTTTCGGCTCCAATACGAATCTCTATTTGCAAAACGATGTGGAGCGTCGCTTCTACTTTGAGAAGCCAGCGGTTTCCAACTGTAATCTGCACTCGCGCAGCTTTGCAAAGTCACTTAATCAGCTGTGTGTTGAGCCAGCTGTGTTGGCCCCGGACACGTCACCGGTTGACCAACGACCACTACCCCCAGCAGCCATGTTTGCCGATCTGCCCCAGGAGTTTCCGCTGACGCGCTCCGTCTCGACCACGACGGACATTTACACGTCGGCGGCGTCACCCAAGACGCATATGCAGCACAAACATCGACGCAACATGGCCACCAACACCCAGACGCAGAAGCTGCGGGATAACGAAGAGGAGCAAGCGGCTCGCCTATGTGGTCTGAAGCGTGGCCTGCGCAAGACCAAAGACGAACTCTTTCAGGAGTTTTGCAAACGCGCCGGCATACGCAATAAACCCAAGAACATCTACTACATCTCCAGCGAGGAAGCAGACGATGTGCCTCAGTCACAGTTGCAGTCACAGCTGCCAACGTCGAAGAAACGCCGAAGCCACAATGGTTACCACAAAAATGATGACGATGATGCTGATGGCGATGAGCATGGATTTCAAAAATTTCGCTCAGGTCCTTCATTGGACGATGATCATCTCTTCGTTGTGACTGGTAAGTTGGCAAACCCTTACATACTCGTTTTCATGAATAAATAAATAATATCTGAAAAAACACAAAATTCGCGATACTTTTTGAACACACCTCGTACAAGCATACAAACTGATGTATTTTTTATCTTTGTCTCTGTAGATCACGGTCAGCTTGTGCATCCTCATGGCATGGCCGCATCCATGTATATGGATCCAATGTTGCCAACGTTACGCAAACTCAACTCGAATCTTTCGCTGCACACGCAAGCGTCGAATATGTGGGCATGGCCGGAACAACATCGCCTGACGTCGGAGCACAACCAGAGCCGGACGTTGCCACGATCGTTCATGCGTCAACCAGCGGGCAGTCAGGATAGCCTGGGCTCACAGCTAAGCAGCTACAGTCCTGGCCATCAGCGCTTTTCGCAGCTTATGCAGCACCAGCACCAGCACCAGCTGCATCCACAGAATCGCTATCTGTCCACGCTGACGCTGCTTCATGGCGAGGAGGCACAGATCAAGGCTCAGCCACAGCCACAGGCTGTGCAGTGGCCAACGGCGATACCATCCTCGCCATCCAATTACGTCAATGGTTATCCACATCCGCAGCCGCTCTACACGCCTGCCATTGCCGTGCCAGTCTCGAGCAGCAGCAACACATCTCATCCGGCCAAGTTTCAGCGCGCGTATGCCTTCGACGATGCCCATCGTCGCGGTAGCCTGGCTATCGGAGAAGCCTTCGATCTGGACGAGATGGAGCGCGACCGCCGACGCTCTCATGCAAGCCTTTTTGGTGGCACTGGCGTAGCCCAGAAGCGCGAGCAATACGATCTCATTAATGGCACTGCAGTTTAAGGCCACATTCCGATTATAAATGATGGTTAACAGAGAACGTCAAGATTAGGATATTATCTTTGGTGTAGTTCGAATCATCGATTCGTCGCTGTGGCTATATATTATGGCTCTTCCAGTTATCAATTTCGATAATATAAATTTGCGTATAAGCAAAACCGAATTTAAATCATAAAGTCTAGTTGACAAAAGCCAAGAAATGCATTTCGAATAATTTGCATAAAATAACAAATGTTTGTAAAACAAATCTCTGACATCATACGAGGTGTGTTCAAAAAGTATCGCGAATTTTGAATTTTCGCGGGTTACGTATAATCGAATTTCGATTTTTTTGTAGCGTTATGTTGGTACTCATGTCTCTCACTTATGCCGAAAAGCGCGGCCATTTTGAATGTTCACTTAATTGTTGACAGCTGCTTTGCTTGCACGTGTTTTGGATCGTCTTCGATTTTTACCTATTCAAAAAAATGGATCAAAGAACCTGTATCAAATTTTGTGTGAAAAACGAAATTAAGTGCGCGGATGCATTCCGAATGTTGATTGTGGCATACGGAGAAGCTACCTTGGACCGAAGCAACGTTTATCGGTGGTACAAAATGTTCTCAGAAGGCCGAGAAGATGTGAACGACGAAGAGCGTGCCGGACGCTCGAGCACTTCAACAACAGACGAAAAAATTAATGGAGTGGAGAAAATGGTATAATGGTATATATATATATATATATATATATATATATAGTATATATAGTATATATATACATATTCTGGATCAACACTAATCGAAGCCAGCTCTCCGCCAGTGGGTGTCTGTCGGTTTCGATGTCTGATAGCAACAAATAATCGGTTTTTGAAATGACCAGGCTTACTACGCTATGCAAGATAGACGTATTTTCCTGATTCTTTTCGCAGAATCTTTGATCTTAGTAGATCTAACCTAGTTCTAGCGACTTTTTGTTACTGCTGTATTCCGGATTATTTAGTATACATATGTATGTACATAGATTAGGCCTTAATGGATAATACTGATTGAATAAGTTCTGATTTGAAAAAATCTACTAATTCTTAATAAATTCTATTTAAATGCTTGATGTATTCACGAGTTTGATGTAATCCATATTGTGTAGGGATGGACTGGCGATCACTTTGCTAACCAGGATCACAGTGGACAGATTAGATATGTGTACATATCGGCGAGTGCGGCCGGTAAAGCAGTTGTCAGTTGTCAGGGTGACCATCACAGGTTCATGCGTCTCCAGAACTCCAGACTGTGCGACAATGCCGAACCCGAGGATGCCAGCGATGTGGTTGAGGCATTGTCCACCAACTGAGCGTACACTTCACGCAGAACAGTGGGTCGGGTGTCCAGGCTGCTTGAATTGTCCGTTGGTGGAGTGTCTCCGATACCGCATAGCGCCTTCAGTTGACCAGTAGTGGGAGCTGCATCAGTTCGATTGTTGGGCGCCGTATGCGGTCGCTGGCACAGCACACTGGTTGAGCAGGTGGTATTCAGTTTAACTGTTGGTGCGCTCCAAGGGCGCGTTGCCGGCTCTGTGACGAGCTTGTTGTGGTACTTGGCTTGTGCTCCTGCTTGGCTAGCAAATAGCTGCTGCATTTTGGCCATGGAACGCTGCAGTTTGCGACTGGCAGGCGGCGTTGGCGGCCTGTCGTCGCCTAAGACGACGTCGCCGCTCATCGAAATCGCGTCTGCGAGGGATGTAACCGTATCACTGCTGAGCAAATCCATCTCAGCGTCGAACAGTGGCAGTTGGGATTCTGCAGTGAGCAGCTGGAGACTAGGGTGCTTGCTGACGCGAGCCAATGTGGCTTCCACACGACTTAGGAGCTGCTGCGCCTCATCATGCACGTGGCCGAACAGCATCTTATTTGGCAGCTCCATCTCCAGCTGCTGTGCCGCTGTTGGGGACTCTGATAATGTCAACTGCAACTCAGCAAAGAGTTGGCGCCGTGCAACGGCAATGGCATTTGTGAATTGATATTTCTCAGAATCCAGCTCGGAAGCACTGCATACGGGTGAGGCCACTGTTGGCAAAAGCATTTGTACTGGCTCTTGGACATCCTCGTGCCTCGTCATCCGTCGCTGCCACTCCTGGCAGCTGTCCAGTGTGCGATGAATGTGCTGCTGCTCGCGGTTACAGCTCGTGCGGGTGTTGATCTTGTGTGTGTGCGCACGCGCATGATCCAGATAACCCAGAAAGCTTTGCTCCAGCAGATCGCTCTCCTGTTCCAGCTGTTGCATGCGGTTCCTGCGGGCATTAATTGGGTTAATTAGTTATTTGAATGGACATTTTAAGGGGCTTTGTGTATTTACTTGGCGCTAAGCAGTGCTTCATTGAAGCTGTATGCTTTGTCACTAGCTGCGGTATTCGAAGCCAACTGGTGCAGCTGTGACTTGGGCGACTCAACTGCAGTTGCAGGAGCAGTGGCAGGAGCAGCGACAGTTGCAAGAGCAGCGGCAGTGGCAGGAACAGTGGCAGAAGCAGGAGCAGGGACTGGAGCAGTGACTGGAGCAGTGACTGGAGCAGTAACTGGAGCAATGACTGTAGCAGTGGCTGGAGCATTGACTGCAGCAGTGACTGGAGCAGTGACTAAAGCAGTGACTGGAGCAGTGAGTAAAGCAGTGATTGGAGCAGTGACTGGAGCAGTGACTGAAGCAGTGACTGGTGCAGTGACTGGCGCAGTTACTGGAGCAGTGACTGGAGCAGTTACTGGAGCAATGACAGAAGCCGGGGCAGTAACAGGAGCAGTAGAAGGACCATTGACTGGAGCAGGTGTACAAGCAATGAGAGCGTCAGCCGAATCCTGCACCTTGTAAGGGTCTAATGCGAGTGGGGGCGGTGGTTGCTGCAGTAAAGGCGCCTTCGGTATTTGGAGTGGCGAATTCAAACCCGATTTGGATTTTGATGTTGTACAGGGTTTGAGCTCCGTTTCGGTCCACACTGGCTGAATGCGCACAGCCTGCTGGGCGGCAATTTCGGTTTGTTGTATCTTCTCCGCCAGCAACTGATGGTGTGCCTCATAGTGTTCCAGCAGATGAAAGATCATCTGCACCAGTTCACCTATTTCCGGCGAATGCGAGTCGCTCTCAACATGCTTGCACAGCGTCTGCAGGATGCGATATGTAAAGATTAATTCGATTAATTGGGGTTCGTGCTCTTGGAATGGGGTATTTACTTACGCGCCAGGAGCTCTGCCGAATACTGAGGTAGATTAGTTCGACATGGTGACGCAGCTTCACCTTGTAGAGCTCATCAAGTCGCTGCTTTTGCAGCATTAGCGCTTTGTTCAGTGACAGCTCGACGCGATCCAGGAAGATGCGACCACTTTCGCTATGCAGCATCTCATAGATCCATTGCACGTAGCTACGCGATTTTACTGGACCTGCTGCTGGTGTCTGAGTGGCGACATTATTTGAGGATTGCTGCCTGCAGTCTGTGGTAGTGGTTGCATGCCTTCGACTCGGCTCCTTAGTTTCGGTGGTTTGGGTAACCTTTTCCACTGTGCGAGGCACTTGTGTTTGGCTCGCGGTGTCCTGGAGCTGTTGTGTCTTCGGCTGGATTAATAGCTTGCCCTCTTGCACGCCCATAAAATGTCCGTGGGAGAAGCCTTCGCGATAGCCTTGCTTGTAACCTTGATGCCTGCCCACAAGACATTCCTGCTCCATGGACAAATTAAGCACATTGCTCAGCACTTGGACACAATCAGTCAGCTCACCCATCAGTGCCTGCCAGCGCTCCAGCGTCACACGCACAGATGACGAGGGCTGCTGCATCTGTTCCTTGAATTTCTGTATGGTTTGGTGCATTATTGCCAAGGTGGCCACCTGCTCCGCATGCAAATGCGGCAACTCTGGCACTGATGCAGACCCGACCGGCAATTCGATTAGGCCCACCGAGGAGAGCACATGAGTGCCACCCAGCTTGTCCTGCTCCGGTACCTCCTGATGCTGTCGTGGTACAACGGGCAGCTGAGTTACCATCTGTCCCGGCCCCAGCGCTCGTCCAGCACGTGTGAGACGCTGCCGCTCCACCAGCTCTAGTTGCAGTAGCTGTTCAAACGCCTTTGTCGAGATGATTTCGATGGGTGGCGCACAGGACTTGCTAAGATTGCAGATGTGTTGCATTAACTGGGACAGCTGCTGACCCACGTCGTTAAGCAACTGTGAGGCATGTGGTTCAATGAACACAGTGCGTCCATCGGCGGCACCAATCAGTTCATCAGCCTGATACAGCTGACTAGTGTCCATTTCAGTGCTGGTCTCCAAGCACGCCAATGGCTCCGTTTGTACGGCTTCCGTTTTGCTTTGCCTCGGCTGAGGATCGAATTCAAGTAGGGCTTTAAGCACGATCAGCAGCAGGGATTGTTGTGGCTGTTCACCATACAGTTGCTGCACCGCCTCTCCCCTGCTTGTTTGTTCAGCTGCTTGCTTGCCCATCAGTGCGGCAAGCAGCTGCTGCAGCTCCTCCCGATTAAACCGGAACTCGGTGCGACCCTCAAACTTTGGCAGTGTATGGCGATGCGGCATCTCGCTGCAGAACATGGACAGCGTATAATGACAATTCTGCTCGTAGAGAAATTCGGCGACGAGCGTGTGCAGTGCCAGCATTATTGGAGCATTATTGGGCAGCAAGCAATTCGATTGCCGGCCCATCTGTGCAGCGGTCGCCGATACCCGATTCAGCAGCTTACCTAGACGTAAGCGGAATAAGCGAAATTAATGCTCGGAGGGGCAATGATATCCACCAATGCGAGTCACTTACCCAGCGAGGTGCTGTTAAAGCTGTTAATTAACTCCACGCGGAGGTGCGTATGCATTTGAATCTCGATGCCCTCCTCTGACATCCATTTGCGAAACTGCCGCTCAAAGTCCGGCTCTGACAGTTGCGCCAAATGCTCTAACTGCAGTCGCAGCTGCGTGGTATCCGCATAGTTGGTGTCGGGCCCAACTGAACAGGTGGCGTTATTTGCTTTGGCAGCTTGCGCGTTAAGCTTTAACGGTTGCTTGCCACCTTTTGCTGCTGGCAGCTGTTTCTCTTTTTCTTTGCTTGACTTTTGTAACGGCCCTGTGCTTGGTGTAGTCGATTTCGAAGTTTGCGTCTGCGTCTGAGTCAGTGTCGGCGTTGTCGACGTTGGCCCTCTTAATGGTGCATCTCTTTTGTGTTGGGCTTTCGCTTCTCTCTCCTTTCTGGCCGCTTCGTGTTTGCGCTCGCGCTCACACGTCGGCTGACTTTGCCACTGTCTTTGACTGAGCCTTGTTGACAGTTCTTCCTCTCTGCTGAGCTGTCGTACGTTTGTCAGTCGGTAGCTGCTGGCAGCATTTTTGGCAGCAGCAGCGGCAGCAGTTCGTATTTGATTTGTTTTCATTTCGACATGCAATTTGGTGCTCATCTGTCGATGTTTCAGATTAGATCACTATAAACAATGGGTTTTATTTTTTAACTCTGCACATTTTAATTATTGAGTTTTTTATGTGTGTTTTTGTGCTATTGATGCTTAGTAAACAATGCTTCGAGCGCCTCACCACCGATTGGTGTCGTTCTCCGTCAGGAGACCAACTTTGACATTAGTGGCACCGCTGCCTGTGTTGCAGGACACGAACTGGTTACCTGCGCGCGCTCAACCGAAACGATGCAGGTGCAGATGTAGATGCGATATTCCAGTTATTCATTGCAGTACTTGTTGCAGACTGATATTGTTGAACGATAGTACATTTGCATGTACACATTTATGTATGCATTTCATACAGTATACAAATAGCTCGCCAATGTTATAATTCTCAATACTATCCCAACAGAGTAATTGATTTGACAACTCATACAAATAAATGCGTTTGAATTACAACTGCAACGCAGGCTACTGCAACGTTTGTGCTTACAGACAAAAGCTATCTGCGTTGTCAGTCAACAAATTACAAATCGCTATCGATGTTAAATTAAGCCAAAATAACAACGAAATTATTTCAACACAACTGCCTAAAACGACGGCAGCTCAAAGGTTAATATTTATAAGTACAATTAGAGTCACACATTTTAATGTTCCTTATTTTTTATGCAAATAAATACATTTGAAATACAAACGCACTACAATTTACTTTAACGTTTGTATTCACAGACAAAAGGTGTATGAGATGTCACTCGATATATTGCATATCGCTATCGATGCCCAAACACAATTCAAACTTAATACGAAATTATTTCAACACAACTACCAACAAAGAAGGCTGCTAAAATTTTAACATAAGTAAATACATTGCAAGTTACACTTTTGACTGCTGTCTTAGCCCGACATAGTAAATGCTTTAACTTGTCAATACAACAAAATAAATTTTGAAATACAAAAGCAGCAAATAATACTTTAACGTTTGTGGAGATAGACAAAAGCAGCCTGCATTGTCAGAACATATCGCAAGTCGCATATCGGCCTGGTACCAATGGTGCACAGATATCGCCACGGAGTCAAAACAAAGTAAACACGCATTTCCTACAACACAATGAACACTAAAGTTAACTTGCTAAACATATACTTGCATTGTCAACTTAACGCTGCAGTCCATAAATAGTAATAATTAAACAAAGAAATTATTAAGAAGACTTCTCCAAGGTAAATGTATCCAAAGTTCTTGTGTTCCGTTGCACACTTTTGAATGCTGCTCCTTTGTGACGTGTCTCTATTTAATTTCACAATTTCGCAACTAACATTAAAACGCTCAGTCATCTTCAGCAGCAGCTGCAGCCTCACATCAGCTCACATGTCGCACATAGACAACATTTTCAATCAGGTGCGTGCACGTCTTCAGGCGAACAGCATTAAGCTGTGGGAGGAGCCGTACTACTCCGAAGGCCTGGGCAGCATTGAGGCATCCATTGAAGTGAGTTAATCTACATACAGTGTACATACGACATATACTAGTCAAATTCCATACAGCGCTTGGCAGACGAATTTAGCGAACATCTGGGCATTGACTCCTCGCGCTGCAGGTGCGTGCTCACCGAGTTGCAGGATAATGCGCTGCGCAAGCTGAAGGCACGTCAGGAGTTCAGCGAAACGGGATTGGCCACATTCAAGGTGCGTCGCGTGGACAATCGCAATGGCACGACCAACATAATCGACATCAAGTGCGACCTCAATGAATTGGGCTCCACGCTGCAGCAGGCGATTGCCAGCAAACTGCAGATCGACGATGCCAATCACGTCAAGTGCATCTCCGCGGGCCGCATTATCTCGCCTCATGCAACGCTGGCTTCACATAACCTGAAAAACAATCAGCAACTGATCGTCATCGTTGGCCAATGCGACAATCAGAGCGGCGCCCTTCATGAACGCATCAATAAGATTAAATCGGATGTAGCGACAGTGGTTGCATCCCAAAACCAGCTAATGGAGGTAGGTGGACTGCGAACTTGAAGTTGGCGACTTTTCCATAGTGAACAATGTCGTTTATATATTTCAATATAGCCTTAAATTACAGGAAAGCAGCCAGTATCAATACTCCATAAGAGTAAAGCATTTTCACATATAAATATAATGATATAATGTGTGTTTGTCTATCGTTTAGATGGAGGATCAGGATGGCAATCCGGTATTTCTGCCGCCTAACGAGAATCGCGCACTTCTTACGGGCATGGGCTACTGTGAGAAGGCACGCGCCGCAATGAATCGTGATAATTATGAGGAGGCGTTGCTGCTGCTGCTTGAAGCGGATGAACAGTTCAATGCCTGCGATAGTAAATTCCTTGAGTCTGTGGACAACTATGCCCTGCTCAATTTGGATATTGTGTGGTGCTATCTGTGTCTCAAGAATGTCTCACAACTGCCGGATGCCGATCGCCGGCTGAGCATCTGCGATCGCAGCTTTCGGCGCAGCTATGGTGAGAACTACTCGCGTCTGTATGCGCTTAAGGGTCGCGTCTGCCCAGAGCGAGCGCTCATTATGCGACTGCATCTGCTCCAAGGTGTTGTGTTGTTCCATCGCAATCTACGTGATGCCGCCTATGAGCGTTTTGAGGCGGCCGCCGCTGTGCTCTCCGAGCTGAAGGTCAACGACGAGCAGCTACTTCTGCTGGTAGAGATGGGTTTTGAGGTGGGAGAGGCGCGCCTCGCTTTGCGCTCCAGTGCCGGAAACGTGGAGCGCGCGTTGCAGTGGATACAGCAGCGAAAGCAACAGCTCTCCGATGCTCGCAAGCAGTCGAAAGGAGAGCGTGCCATGCATCGACGCTATGCCAAGCAGGCGACCAAGGATAGCGACTGGGTTAATCCCCGTAGCGTTTGTACCCTCACCGAAATGGGCTTTGATCGTCGTCTAGCTGCCGAAGCGCTACGACGCACAGAAAACGATGTGCCTCGCGCAGTAAGTGACTCGGCTGCCACACAAAGCTTAACGTCTTAGCTGATCCTAACATGCTTTGCTTAATTCGTCTAGGTGGAACTGTTGCAAGAGGGCTCCGCTGAGCTGAGTGCATCGTTACCCAAAGAGAGAAGCGCCGACGCTGTCCAGCTATCTGTACTGTTGCAATTGGGCTTCAAGGAGCCGGCGGCGCGTGCCGCCCTCGAGAGCACGCAAAACAACTTGGAGCAGGCAACCGATTTTCTGCTGAAGGCCATTGAAAGCGAGGAAGAGTTAGTGGAGACTGTTGATCGTGTGACACAGCTGGCTAGCAGCAATGCTATTGGCATTGATATGGCATCCACTTCACAGGCGAGCGCACCGTCTGGGTCCCTCATAGATGCTGTGCTGAAAAAATCTAAAGCCGAGATCGAGGCATATCAGGCGTACAAGCGTTTGCACGCCGATCTGACGCACGGTGATCAGGACTATTTGAATTTGCCGCTGCTGCAGGAGGAGCAGCTGCTCGCCGAGTATCGTAATCTGCTCGAGCAGTAAACGGCAGTTGACTGCTGCAGTTGCTTGTTGCTAGTGTTTAAGTAATTGGATTTAATTGTATTTGTTACGGCGGCTACTACACGCCATATAAAAACCTGTTTATCTTTTGTAGATAACTGTAATCATGACTTGTGTATTGTAAATCGGTGACTTATAATAACACTTAAGTGCCGTTCGTCTCACTACTTTAAATCCCCGCCAGTTGTCGGTTGCCAGTTTCCCATACTCGTGCCCATCGTCCGCAGATCAGCCAACTGAGCAATCGTGCACGTATCATCAACTTGACAAATAGTCATCATAGGTGTACAATAGTGTGTATATGTAGACTGTAAGTGTAATTGGCTGCAACTCATTCCCAACCCTCATTCCACTGAACTGCTCGTGTGTGTCTGTGTGTGTGTGTGTGTGTGTTGTCACAAAACTTATTAGCGTCTTGTGTCAATTTGATTTGATTTGATCATGCTTGTGTTTTAATTGTGCTGTAAGGATGTCATTTACAAGCGCCGGAGAACAACGCGTAGTTCTCCAGTCACACGAGCACACAATAAATCCAATTAGCCCAGAGCCGATAAAGAGCAAGCCCGCCAACAAGGTTAAGAAACTCCAAATGGATCAATTCAGCGATAAAGTCAAATCCAAGTCTATTATCTCCAGCGCTAGTGTTAAAAAGAAGTCATCGTCAGGGTAGAGTGATGCCGAAAATATGCTTGTGAGTAAAGACGATGGACGATCAAATCGAAAGCATTCAGGAACGACAAAGATAAACGAAACACATGATCGTCCATCCATCTCAGAAGGTAGTCACAATGCCAAAGATTCCTCGAGCACGGAACACACATTACGCGATCTTTCGGTCAAGTTTTCGAAAGCCCCTATCTTGGTAAGGGGCCGATTGTTATGATGAATTCGTTATTGATATTAATGCTGAAGATTCCAGCTCTGATAAACCAAAAGCCAGCGGAATTAATAGCAAATGGAGATGTGAAATGCTCGATGGAGTAGCTTGCTTAAGTCGGAATACCATTGAAAAGCTTAACGACATGCTTGACATACCCGATCCGCGTCTAGGATATGAATGAGGCAGATGTCCTGGACACGTTCGAATCCTGTCGTGTTTTGATCGTTTATTTGATCGTTTATTCAAGGACCGTGAGCACAAGTTCCAAGCCACGAGCTATACGGGAAAATGACCACACAGGCAGAAATCCGCTATTTTGCAGGCTGGGCTGGATAAAAATGCTACGGTACCTAAAATTCTATTTGCTTTAACGATTAAATGTTGCTAAATGACACATGTCCTGCTTCCAGGAGTGCCAAAATATGATATTTTCTGATGAGATAAGATTTAATTTCGATAGTTCAGACGGTTTAAATTATTACTGGAACGATTGAAACAAGTTTGAGAGATATTTCCCCGCTCCAAGTAGTGGTGGTGGTTCACTCCTGATCTGGGCTAACAGAACTAAAAGAACAGAGCTCGGAGGGTTATATAAACATGTTGGACGAAGTTTTTGTGAGCTTTACGGAACATCAACCAGACCAAAATGCCTTATTCCAGCAGAATTAAGCTCCAATGTGCAGTGAGGAACATCACCTGACCTGAATCCCACAAGTGAAACAAGTATATAAATAAGTATATATATAAATTTATCGCAATTATTTAATAATTATTTAGCCAGTTGTAAATTTGTAGAGCTGGCTGGCCTTGACGGGTAAGAGGTGCTTCACACTTCACTTAATTTAAACTTAATTGAAAATCGTCCTCATATTTTACAGGTTTTGCAGCCTGACAAACACTGTGTGCTGCTCAGCTATTCTAATTCCAAGTTTTTTATACCTCCAGCTATCAAACTGCTAAGCTGCCTGACCTTGTGACGGACAAATGGTGCTTTATGCTTAATTTAATTGTAATTTAGCTGAATACCGTCCTCACATTTTGCAGGTTTTGTTGTCTGACAAACGCCTTCTTAAATCTTATTCAAATATATTCAGCTTTTGCAACTTTCAAATCCATTTGTCTTGTTTTTTTCCTTCAATGAGGTAAGTTAGGATAATTAAACAATCGATTGAATTACTGGTCACATGTATGCCAACTTCTGCTAATTCTGTTTTGTTGTACTTGTTTTATGTACGCAAAAAAATTACATCACCTTGATAATGGTCAACGAAGCGAAGCCCTGATATTTATTTGGAAAAAGCGATTCTCCTGCCTCTAAATACCTAAAATGCTGCAATTAAATTATTATATTAAAACGACAATCATATAAATATGTAAGAATGACAGTGTATGTAACATATTTACGATTAAATCACGTATTCTATTTTTTTATACATACATATATTTATTAAACCTTATTGAATCAAAGTAATTTCAACTTTCTAACAGGTGCGGCCTTGGATAAAAGCTAGATACCTGAAATTGCGCAGTTGTTTCAGTCTTAAGTCAGTAAGTAAGCTGTTAGTCATCAAGGAATTTAGGAAAATTCTTTCCACAAGATCGGAAAATGGGGAACACAACTATGTTGTTTTCATTCAATCGGGCTTAAGTCATTCCCAAAGATCTTTACGGTTTAAACATTTATGATTGGATAAATGTAATATTTGAAACAACCCTGTTCTGGATACATATATTCAAAACTTCGGTCGCTAGCTCTTATTAGATTAAAACGTTTTCAGAGAGCATGCAAAAATATACAGATCAATTCTGCTATTAATTCTGATCGCGCAAATTCTTAATATTATCTTTTGGTCTATTATAGGAAGATTGGTGTAGAACACTTGTTTCTAAATGCTCTCCGGCCATATTTGTTGACTTAAGTAAACCTTCAACCTTCATAAACTTTAAAACGACTTTCCCAGATTTAGAATGCGCACGTTTCTACGTTTCTGCGGAATAACTTAAATTGCTGATTGGTATCGTTTAACGCGTTTAGTTTTATTAAATAATTATAAGTGTAGGCAGTAATTTATATACCCTTTAGCATTTACTCTAGTTATAGATGGAAGGGGTATAATAAATATGCATCAACTACCGTATAATATAGAGGTAATAAATTTACTATTGATCAGCATCAATAGTCGATTTCCTGTGCACACACATTTATTTGTAATTAAGATCAAAGATAAACAGCAAAAAGAGAATCGTTTAACGGTTCGAGCCAGTGTCTTAGCTCTGGGTTCGGATTGTGAATTTGGTTTTTGGTTGTCTCAAGCTAAAGTTATAGTTAACAGTTTTGAAGAGACTGCGAATTTATTTTAGGAAGGACTGCAGGCTATCTGCGGGTCGATCATTTCCACTTGCGTTTGCTTGTTGTGGCTTTAATATTCAAATCTTTTTCATACTTATTTAATGACTTTGACAATTATGCGCAACTGATACGCAGCGAACCACAACTTTTGCCAGGTTATTTTGTTCAGAATGGTTCTACTTTTGATTTCTGGTACGAAGGGCAATTGTTTATCCGACCCGAGTCCAACTGGGATTTTTCGTATTGCCATTTTTAGCAACTAATAATTATTGTTTTTATAAAAATTAGACAAATAAAAAACTTTTCGACATTAGTTGCCATAATACCGTGGTTGTAATTATAAAGTTGGGTCTGCCCAACCCATTCCTTGTAAAACATACCTTACAAGACCCCCAATTGATGATGGAGCTGATTGGGGACTTGGTCAAATCCCACTTCAAGCCGCAACAAGCAAAATAATGTTAATTATATTGAAGTATTTGCATGTTGATGACTAAATACAAAAACACATAATAACAACACATTAATTGAATTCGGACAGCGGCAAATTTTTATTATTTTAAATGTCTCTGGTGCTTGAAAACTTCTATTTCACACTCAGTGAGCATAAAATTCAAAATTAAATTTTGAACGTTGTTATTCAATATTTACTGGCCAGTCTGCTGGCGTTAGCAGAAATCATAGACTGGATAGTAGGCATTTAAATTCTTATGAAATACTCTGCTTCCCCTGTAAAATGGGTATCCAGTTATCCTTCCTTTGGCTTCATTCAGATTGATGTCAGAATTTGTCACCAGCCACCAGTCCTCTGTTCTGCTAATGCTTCTTGCCGGACTCAGTCTGACTTTCAAGAAATTGGCTTATTTATCGAGGAGGTCCTGTTAAACATTGCAGCAATTATACGCCATAGATAGTAAAAACCCCCTCTACTATAAAGAAAACCTGTCTCTGAGAGACTTTCACCTCGAGGCTTTCAAGAGGAGGACATTTGCAAAGACGGATAATGTTGTGTCGGATGTTAAAACTTCAATTGTCCTCACTACGTCTGCTTGCTGCGATACAAATACATACATACATTCAAAGGTGTGAGGAATGCGTATTTCAAATATTAATTGATATCGATATGCAATTGGTAAAACAGTTGTCTGCTTCTGCAACGATAGTGAATGTTGAGGTGGTTCAATGAGTATTGAACATAGAGTGAGTTTCGGATTTTAAAACTGAGGACTCATAGCTTGAAATATATACTCTCTTATAGAGTGTCAGAGTGACAAGCAAAGTGTTTCGGTAACATCGTCTGAGCTCTTAAGGATAAAGTCATTGAATATGAAAGGTAGAACGCTGCTAACATTTTTTATGACCACTTTGATATTAGAGTGTTAGGCAGTCGGTGATGTGCGATCGCAGTGTTTTCCATTTTTTGCTTTTTGATTTACGTAAGTTACCATACTTGAATTGCAAAGAAAAAATGTTTTATTTTATTATTGGCTTAAAACATTAATAAATTTGTTTTGCCTGTTTTGCAGCTGTTTTGCAATTGTAGTTAGCTGTTTCTCTACTCTTGTACAAATTGGTTTTTATAAACTCCACGGAAATCATATATCTTATACAGATGAAGATACTTAAACTAATTGAAACTGATTGAGGAACGGCGATTGGTGATTGAAAACCAATGCTGAACCCAATTTGCAGAGCAGTTTAGGGATCGGTGTTGAAACGTATTTTCACTCACCTTCATAACAAGTAACTCCTTTTCGGAATAGGTAGATGGCCAATTAAAGCCAGGGAATGTCATTGAATTAGAAGCAATGTCAAATTGATTAAGATCGCTTATGCCATAGTCAAATTGAGTTCCAAGTCATTAACGTTTTGGTACAATACGCCTGACTTGCACTTCCCGCTAAAACGATGACTTTTGGTTTATTATAATTTTTTAGTTATTCTGTTGGGGGGTGGGGGGATGGAGTTAAATAGAATATAGAAATACGATAAGTATGTACGGCTGTGTGTGTTTGTGTCGAATCAGCGTGAAGAATCATAATATCATAAATTATGCGGCAATAGAACGGATTAAATACATGACATTTACGAAGAGGAAATTGTAGTGCAATTAAAGCTAATGCTATACGACATCTCAATTACCGGCGATGCGAACAACTTTGGTGTTTTCCTAATATTGTTTTTGGTGTTTTTTGGGCCTGAACTCTGGGTCCACGTATATGTACATATATCTATGAATGAGTAGAGAAGCTGCACGCAACATGTACAGTTAGAACAAATTACGAAAGAATTTGGCAATAGCACGAGGGGAATGGGGGAGAGGGGCGAGGAGACGATCGAATTATTAAGCGACTACGATCCGAAACATTGCGTTGCGGCATCGATGGGACTGGGACTGGGCCAGGTGAGCAGTGGCAGTTGCTGTGGCTGCCGGTGTTGTTGTTGCTGTTGCTTTTGCTTTTGCCGTGCTGTTAGCCGATCGTCGTTGAAATCGTTGTTGAATCGTCGCGGCGCCGCAGCAGCGGAATTAAATAATTTCCGTAAGCGCGCTTTGTGAAGCTCAGTTCAATTGCGGCAAGCGTTGTCAACGGACGTCTATCTACAGTCACTGCGCATTTTTTGAAATTGCAACTACCACACGACGCGACCGTTTAAGAAGAAGCTGAAAAACAAACAGATGAAGTAGAAGACACATCAGCTGGATTACTGCAGCAAGAAGTGAACAACAACAGTAAAGAATAATAACAAGAAAACAACAAGTGAAAAACTTAAATTCGTGTGCCTGTGTGTGTGTGTGTGTGTGTGTGTGTGTGTGAAGTAACAACAGAAGCGATCACAACAAAACTCGACACACTGAAAGTAAAACTTGTCGTCGCTCTCTCAAGCCGAAAAGCGAAAACCAATACCCGAAATACGTATACGAGTATACCATTAACAACAAAAATTGAAAAAAGAGAGAAAACAAAAAAAATAAAAATAAAAAAATAAGAAAGAAAAATAAATAAAGAAACGAACGAGTCGTGGCTTATTTTTTATTTTGTTTTTGTTTCTGTTTCATTTGCTGTGTTTTTGTGTTTTTGTGTTGTGCGAAGAGGAGAGACGAAATCTAAGCGACTTCTTTGGAGCAGCAAGTGCAGCGAGGTTAGTCAGTCAACTCGGCTCAATTCAATTCAATTCAATTGCACCTATTTTACTTGATTAATTACTAACGCATACAAAATGTGGTAACACCTAGTTACCAAAAATAACAATAAACGTCAACAATGTAAATGTAGTTGATGGAGCAGAGAGATGCAAAATGCCCACGTTGCAGAGACGAATCTTTGATTAGAAGCTTTACATAAAGATCTTCCGTCCACATGTCCTCAGCTCGACAGCTGTATTAAATCCCAACTATCGCGACTCACTGCTATCTACTCACTTTCTGCTGAGTTTGTTGTTACTAGTTTCTTGGCACGCTGCACTAACTGCAGTTGTTGTTGTTGTTGTTGCTGTTGTTGTTTTTGGTATTATTTTTATTGCCATTGTTCGGCAATTGAGTTGTTGGCTTATTATTCCATCCGTGAAGGGCCGCTCGTCAGAGTTGGCAACAATTGAAATGGCTCACAAAAAAAAAAACAAAAAAAAAACAAAAAAAAACGAAAACAACAAGTTTACAACAACAGACAAAAGTGAAAACTAATCGAATAGTGCCCAAATAGCGAATCACTTTAGTTGCCTTTTAATCAAATCTAAAAAGTTCAAAACAAAAGCTTCTCAGTTGTATACCCACTAGAGGTGTATAAGCTATATATACATACATACTGTTTATGTATATGTATATATGTATGTGATTGTGGGAATTTATATAAATATGTATATCTACCTATACCTATAATCGACTAACTTGGTACTTAAATTGTACATTCAAATTATTCGCACTTTTAACTAGAAAGATATACAAATTCAATACAAAATGCTACTTCAAAAAAGATACACAAATTCTACAAATTAGTACTTCAAAATGTAAATGTAGCTTTCTAGTTAAAAGTGTAAATAGTTTTCTGCTTATTTATTCGAATATATATATATATATATATTTTTTTTTTTAAATATACCCTCCGCTATGTGCCAAAAACATCTCTTTAACGCTACTGAATTCTTTTCAGAGTTTTTCGAAGGAATTTCTTTTTTAATATATATATTTTAATTACAACTGTACAAGTGCGTAGGTCTGTATGCAAATTATGGCTGGCACTTGATGACTGCTTTAATACATTTTTAACCGGTTAAAGCTTAAACTCGTATAAAGTACCTGAAATCAACTCGACGCGTCGGTCTACATATATAATTTGACCAACAAGTCTAACGATTTCTTTTAAGATATGTCATTGACTAATAATCATTTATAATAATTGACGTCCTAACCAGTTTTGAGCTACTTTGGACCAGCCTTAAGGTCTGGAATGCCTATTCAAAGTGCATGTAGACAATTACCTACACATATATTGAGTATATTTTACATCGATTTTTAAAGGAGGTTATGATATACAATCCAACACACTTGTAAGTGTGAAACGTGTGGAATTTCAATAAAAAATATTTAACTTATGAAATATATTTATTTTTATATTTTTATTAAAAAAGTTCGATATTCTCGTCAACGTAATAATCCATAATAAATGCAACTCTGTAAATTCATATTCTTGTTAGTTTCGTTTCTGATTCTTGTGTTTCAACACAAAATGTGGAAATACCGCTTAATATTTTGTATCTTTGGCGTATTTCAAGTGTTCTCAGCTAAACAACAACAGCATCAGCAACAGTAGCCCTCGTATAGCAGACAGATGATTGTTTACATTTGAAGGTAGTCGGACTTAATTGCATTGCAAGTGTTGCACGTTGACCTTGCAAGTTGCTGAGCGGGCTAAAATCAGAGAATAAAAATAAAATCTCGCCAGCATTTCCTATGCACTCAGCTTCAAGTTTATAAATAAATAAATGCGATAAACGTTCGATAAGGCCATGGCCAACAATTCTTGCCAACTCAAGCTCGTGTTTGCGGCAACATCGTTTAATTGTTGGGTGTCAAAGCGGAGCTGCAAGCAGACTACTACTGTTCATATATACAATTTATACGCAGATCGGTGTCCGGAATCTGTTGAATCAGTAAGTCAACAAAGTCGCACTTTGAGAGTCCAGAGTTAAATACATACGAGTATATACATACATACATACATATATATGTACACACATGTGTGTGTGTGTATTGGGAGTGACAGCCATGTAAATTTAAGTGGCCATAATCAAAATAAAAAACATTTTATTATGAAGCAAAACTCGCTTGTGCGAGAAGGGGGCCGGTTGGCTTGCTAATTCCCAATGACTACATAAATTAAACAATATTTGTTTTTTTTTTACACTTGCATTATCCAGTTGCGGCTTTGCACCCTGGCTGCGTAGTACCTTCGAGTGTATTGCTTAAAGTTTATTGAGACAAAATAAATAAATACAGCGTTTGCTTGAGTATATAAGTTTTTGAACTCTATAAATATGGAATATACAATGTGGTGATGGTTCACTCATGATCTGGGCAGCATTCAGTTATCACAACAGGACAGTTGAGTAGCTACGAAAGGCTGCCGTTAAGGAATGGTCCCAAATTGCACTACCTAAATTTTCTAATCTAATTTTTCAAGTTATAAACAAATCTGGAGGCTCAACACATTATTAATTTGTTATTTTTATATAATATTATTTCGCACTTTAACTTCAAATTAGACAAGAAAATGAAACAAGTTATCTGTTAAAGTTACCAATTTAATTAATTTTTATTTGATATATATTTAGAATAGCTAACTATTGTGGAACAACAAAAAATGTAAGTATTTTATGTTCAATTTTATAAGGGAAAAACGAGTGCCTCCAATCGGATTTCGCAAAGTGTACATATTCATTGAGGTATCGGTAGCTATGTATATTTTAAGCAACCTTTGACCCGTATTTGCGCTAATTGCAGCTTACATTTCTCATAAACGTGCTAATTGAAAAGCTACTGAAAAACTGTCTGATTCTTATACTCGTACTCTGGTTAATCAAACTGTTTTATTTGTATAGATGACGGCTAAGTCGCCATAATCAGTAGAATCGACATTGAGCGGCGATTTTTCAAATCATTTGCTTTTATTTATGTTTGATTTTGATTTATCGCACGTACTACTTAAAATTACTGTCGTTTTCGATGTTTTTGCATCGTCAACTGTAACCTGATTTTACTTTTAAATGTTTTTTTTCTTTTAATTTTAGCTGGGCAGTTGTTGCTTTATTCCTTAGCTGCAACTGGTGGGCGGCTAATTGCAAATTGTCTAAGCCGGCAGCCCCAAGGTGTTCAGCTTGTACTAATCTTAATTGGTGCAGCTGCGCTTGGAGGCCTTTTTTGAACATCCATTTGAACATCCCTCCTGGCGATACTTCGAAGCCTTGTTCCAGTTGTGAAATACTCTGTTCTCAGTTAAATTCGACTATAGAGTGGCATGATGAACTTATAAAATTGCTTGTGCTTTCCTTGTACTGAAATTGATTTGATGCATGATGATTTTTAGTTGATTTGACGCCTCTATGTGTTGTCTGGTTAGTGATACAGATGTAAGCGCTTATCAGGCAAATGACGAATATAAAGAATCGGAATTTGTAAATGAGGTTATGCAAGCAGAATTATGCATTTCAAAACTTTACTCATCAATTCTTGATCAGAAACAACAGCCAAGTCAGTTGGCTGCTCAGCATAGTATTGTTCATCTGTTCATCTGATGAAGTTTCATTAGGCTCTGTTTACAAACAGAAATAAGTTTCTACTAGTTAACCTTTGTCGAATACTTGTTTTGTGTTGCTTCGCTAAGTGTACGAGTATATGACTAATTAAGCACCTAACTAACATCTAATCATTAAATGAGTAATGCAATGAAAAACTAGCCGACTAGCAAAAAGTCTTTTAGCGGACTTGCTGCATTTGATATACAAAGACTATCCTTATAGGCGTGATCTGTGACTTATCACTCTGCAGTTGAGGAAAAACCTAAAAATATTTCCTGCTTTTCTAATGTGTCATTTGATATTCAAGTAATTTTGACATCTAGTCTTGTTGCTCGGATTGCAAATCCGGTCGATCTCGTTGTTTTTCCACGGAGTCAAGGAAAGGGAGCAGTTTCCGAATACGGTGGCACAATGGTCTGAGTGAGTTGGCTTCATTGGCCAACAGTCGTGTAATCTAGCCAAACCTTTTGTTGGTTGTGGCATTCGCCGATGTGAATGCACTGCTCAAAACTGGCGTATAGTTCGAGCCGACAACTCTCTTTGTCTGGGCCTTTGTACGTGCCTGGCCTGGCTAATTGCAGGTGTGATCTTTCGCACAGATATGTGTGCACATAAGTATGTATGTATGTATGTATATACAATGGTTTATGATGAATTCGGGCTGCGCTTCTTCCGCATGCAAATTCTGCTGTGCAAAGTGCGTGTTGTGGGAGGGCTTGTGGTAGGGTTGAGGTGTGGTTGGCCACTGCAAATAAATAATATTCTCACTAATGTGTTAATTATAGCAGCCGCAATTGTTTTCTGTTTATTGTCGACTCTGCTGTTCGACTAGCCAGTGAGTTATGTGCACATATGCACATATGTATTATTATTATGTACACCACTTGCAATTTACCATTTGGCTCACATCGGCATTCTCATCTGAAGGGTACACATCGCAAAAAAAAAAAAAACAAAACAAAATCAAACTCAAACTCTAAATTCTTATCTGTGTCTTTCTGACTCTCTGACTCTGACTTATGCCACTTAATTTTGTAGTGCGCAACATTTTAATTGCCTCGTAAGTGCATTTTAATTGGAATTATCAGTGAGAATCTTATTTAGAGTCCCAGTAGTTCAAATAGCTTCCGACTGATAGTGGAGTCAAGTGGCACAGTTCTTCACATAGAATAAACACCAGCTTGAAGCAACATTTATTGCCACTAAACGAGTCTATTCATATACGTAATCGGGCCAAGTGGATCGCCAGCCAGCTCATTAATAGATCAATGAAATGCATAACAGTGTCGTAATAATGTCATTAGCTACTTGTGTCGCTTGAATGAGAGCAACAGCTCTCATCATGCACTCAATGTGCGATTTGAATGTTTGATAAACTGGTTCAGAGATTGCCAGACACAAGTCATATTGACTGGCACAACATGGACCGAGTTATGAAGCTATGACTTATTATGAATATTGCATAGCAATATAATAAGCCATATACTCGTATGTGTATATGCGGGTATACGAGTTAACATAACATCTGAGCTGATTCTCTAGACTGATTCGTAGACGCTTAAGATATATATCTTTCAAGGGGGCTCCCAATAGGTCACCTTTGATAATGTGCAGACCTCAAGTCTAGGTACCAATTATAATAATACAATGAATACAATTACAAAGACTTATAATTAAGACTAGTTTCTAATTCAGATATCTCAAATTTTTATATATTTTTAGTCGTGATACCTCTTTGATTTATTCTTTAGATTGGCATTGGTTTCATCAAAAACAAGTACATAGTTTTTTTTTTTGAGTTGCGAAAGTTTTGCTTCTTCGAATACTTGCAACACCTCACAAGACACAGCAAGACTATCTCAAATAGTTGATACTATTGTCAAATTACGCATATCCACTGATTAAATTGGCTGTGCAGTGTAAGAAGTGAAAGATCACTCATTTAGCCTTTGTATTCTGCGGCTGTGAAACGTCTTTTGTAATATCAATTAAAATAAAACCACCGAAGACAAAATTCCCAACCAGTTGAAGTAAAAAGTCACAAGTCATGCTTTGCTTACAAAACCTAACTGGTTTTAACGCTCACATTGAAGTCTATGGAAACCTTTCGCATTGTTCTGGCAAAAGTTAAGTGCTATTAGCCATGTGGCTTACGAATGAGCGCATCATTAAAAGAACCGGCCACCAGAGTCTCGAACTGAATACATTTGAAAATGTCAAATAGAATTATTGAGTGTTCAAGGTGAACTGCAAACAGTTCACAAGTCGAATTAGCGGATATGATTTAATAAAGCAATGAAACATATACATAAATAAATAAATATATATATATATTTATATATATATATATATATGTATATACATTCTGATAATGCACATTGAGGAAGTCAACCACTTTGGCGCAGTGCTAAGTCCAAGTTTAAGCCGACAAATCCGTGACATTATTCGTATTCTCGCTGTCGTGCGTGGCGTGTCGAAGCGATAAGGCATCCAAACATGGCCAATAAACAAAATCTAAGGTTTCACACGTCAAGCGTAATTTTCGCAAATACTTGAAAAATCTATTAACGCCTACCCTTTTGCTGGGGCCAACGAATTGAGTCTGTGCCGACCTGCACATTAATAGCCACAGGGGCCCAGTTGACATTTCACTGGCCCAATAGCAATAGTAATTTTATGACGTTTTGTTGTGGCGCCTCTTTTTACCAGCTTTAACTACTTTATGCTCTACGTCAACGCTCTGTTAACAACTTATGCGTTTCTGAAAAACCGGCCTTTATGAATTTTGACAGTTGATCGATATGGGGCCGGGAGGAATTCAATTTAAATAAAGCCTTAATTTAAATGACACTTTGCTTCTTTATTGACTGACTGTGAAAATTTATTCGATGTACGTTCTGTATTTAATTGTACAAATTATAAACCCGCTATCTATTGCATTTGCAAAAACCATCAGTCATCAATCACTTAGCCTCATTAAATGCATTTTAAATTCATTTTATGTGCACGCGGGAAATCACAATCCTTGATGGAAGTAAAAATACTTGTATTGCTTCATATGCGCATTACTCTTTATAGTAGGCAGCAAGTAGATTTATTGCACATAAAACAAATTTAAAATCAGCATCAAAAACAAAATGACCACTAGCGCAAAATTTTAATTAAATTTGCTTAATTTTTGAAATGGACTTCGACCCGTTTTAACCGGTCACATGAGTGAACAAGTTCGCTATTGCAACCGAATGTAAACGACTTTGTAATTGTTTTTATCTCAAAGTATAAAAAGCGCATCTAATGTTAGAATTTAAAGCTTAGGTCTAGATAGATTTAAATGTGTGTGTAATTTAATAACCAGTGCGAGAACCTCTTATGCCTTGCAGGGAAAATAAACAGCTAAAAAATGTGCCAATGATTCAGTGCGCCGTCGAATCAACAGAGCGTAACTGAGGAAACCTCAAACTGCAGTTTGTTGCAAGTTGACCCTGCAACAATGTCGTTTCGCAAGAGTGAAGTGAGGGCCCTATTGCGCAAAGATGTCCTTGTGCGCTGGCGCCAGAAGGGTCTGGCATTGACGCAGATCATTTTCCCCGTGCTGATCTTCATGATGCTCTATCTTATACGGCTCAAGTATGGATCCGAAACGTTGGATGCCTGTCAGTTCCCCACACGCCTACTGCCCACCAAGAATCAGGTAGTGCCCAGCTCCTTCTCCTATATCTGTAGCATTGAGAACAAGTGCCTGAGCACCGATCCCTACGAAGAGTACTCCAAATGGGAGGCAGCCCCGTAAGTCTAACTGTCGTAACTGGATATCAGATTGCATATCTAATTTGAACTAATCATCTTCGTCTTTGGTTTACAGTTTGCATACCGTGATCGATGTTGCAAACGTTTTTGTCACCGATGATCGTCTGTACAATGCGGTCTTGGAACTGCCGGAGAAGGCGAACTTTGTGGGCGCCGTGACCACGTTGGTCACCAGTAAACATTTTGATCTCATTCGCAGTGAGTAGTGGTCTTCAGCTATGCCCAGCATGACTAGTCCGCAATTAATATTCGGTGTTCCACAGACAACATAGGCGAAATTATTTCACTGGTGCCTGAAATTGAGCGCCTGATGAACTACAGTTTTGATATCTCAAAATTGTTTTCCAGTAAGTTGACCTTTGCTCTTCTGCTGCTTATCAAAGTCAACTGCAAATTGCTCTCTTTTGTAGATCGGGAGACGTTCGTTAAACTGGGCGTGTTGCTGTGTGGACATCCCTTCCCGAGCACGGAGAGCATACCTTTGGTCAACGACATTCTCTACTCCGAAGATTTTAGCGAGGTCAACGACGATGAGCTGCAGGCCATGCCGAGTAAGTTCCTCCCAATCATGGTTTCAGCTCGTTTCTCGCTTACGTTTTTTCTCTTTCTTATAGCCAAGTACTGCAAGCGTTTATATTTGGATGTTACCTCGACGAACCAGGGCAAGCTCACTTGGAACTTCGTCAAGCCAATTATACAGGGCAAAATTCTGTATACGCCATCCAATGCGGATACTGACAGCATTGTTAAGTTTGTAAGAGTTTGCCGCGCATTAATTGATCAATAGATCTGCTCACTATTGTGTGTCTTGTGTCTCTTGTCTAGACCAATGGCACCTTCGAGGAGATGGATCGGCTGAAGAAATTGTCCAAAGCTACTGCCGCTGTACTTGGCAAGCTACGCACGAATGCCACCTTCCAGGATGCGTTTGAGAATCTGCTGAAGCTTGCACGTTCGCCGCTGGTGAAGAGTCTCGTTGGCGATGACTTTGATATTGGAGAGATTGAGCGCATAATGAACTATGTCCGTAGCAATAAGCTCATATACGAGGTTTTCAGTACCATCAGCGATCTGCTAGAATGCCTCTCTGTGGATCGCTTTGTACCGGTAGAGAATGTAGAGCAACTGCAGCATCGCGCCTACAAGCTGAACCAGCAGCGTCTCTTCATGGCCGCTTTAAACTTTGAGAGCGTGGCGGGTGAGCATATTACCTACAGACTGCACATGGACACGGATAATACGCAGCCCACTTTCGAGAATAAGAACCGGTTCTGGTTTCCGGGGCCTGCGGGCAGTATGCTGGTAGATCTCAAGTATCATCGCGGCTTTGTACAGCTTATGCAGATGGTTGATCTGGGCATCATTAAGCATAAGCGTCAAGAGCTGGGTCCCGTCGAGGAGCCCGAATCGGATCGATCAACACGCCCCTTGATCAGCGTACAGCGGGTGGACGATGAAGATGATCTCTTTGATGACGATGAAGAGTTTGATCAAGATCTGGATAGCAGTGCCGAGCGGACGACATTCCCTCCAGAGGATACAACTCTCAGTGAACAGGATGCGGAGACAACCACAGAAGAGGAGACTACCCCAGCACAGGAGACTATCCCAGAACAGGAATCTACTACATCTACCTTAAGACCTGAACTTATGTTACACAGCAACAGCGAGATGGATGAACCCGGCGAGCGCGTCCGACGCCAAGAACTCTTTGATCTGCAAAAGGCGTCGGATACTCGGGAGAGTGGAGCTCGCTTTAAGCGGCAGGGTCTCTTGGATCTGCTGAGCAGTTTTGGGAGTGGCAGTGATGAATCGGAGGGCATGAAATTTAATGTGGACGATATGCAATTCTATACCAAGCAATTTCCCTATCCCGCCTATGTCAGTGATGAGTAAGTTTACCAGAGTTTAACATGGACTGGCCATTTTATTAGATAATCCTTACAGCTTCAAGCGTGGTCTCTACCTAGCCCAAGCCGTTCAGGTGGCATACTGTGTGGGCCTGGTCATAGCCGTCGCCATTTGTGTGCGGGAGCGTATCTGGATGCGGGAAAGCCGCAATAGCATGGTGAGTTCATCAAAGGTCTCATCCAAGTTGCTATAGACATCGTCTAATGCTATGCCCACACAAATCTTTCAGCTGATGCGATCTATGGGCTTGCATGCACACTCAGAACTGGTTGCCTGGATTCTGATGAGCTTCATTGAACTCTTTGTCATCTTTGTACTGATCAGCATTGTCCTCTACTCTGGCGGTATTCTTGCCTTTACCAACTGGTTCTTTATGATGTTCTATTGCCTGGTGTTTGGCGCGTGTCTGATATCGTTTTGGTAATGTCTTTTCGTGGATTCAGGGATTGCTTGTGGCTTGCAGTTTATCTAACTTTTTGAATTCTACAGCTACATGTGCTCGAACTTCTTTATTTCGGCCAACATTGGTGCTGTCGCCACATCGCTGCTTTTCTTTATCACACTCTGTCCGTATATCATAGTGCTGCTCTTTGATGCCAAGCTCAATTTGCTGGAGAACTTCTTGGTTGACCTCTCCTTTACGACGGCCTTTGCTAAGGGTTGGAGCGAACTAATGCGCATGGAGCTGCAGGAACAGGGCCTGACACTTGGCCAATTGTTCCACCTGGGACCGGCTGGCAGCGAGTGCGCTCTGGCCTTCCTCATGTTCATACTCGACACTATGCTATATGCGGCCATTGGCTTTGGCTATCAGCGCTATAAGAAGAGTGAGTCCACTTATCTGGTAATCGAATCGAGCCGACTTGAATTTAATCGAATTTTTGTTTGCCAGATAACTATAGCTTTGTGCGGGTAACTCGCGCTCAGCTGGATGCCAAGCTTGGCGCCTCGCTGAGCAGCGCGACCAAGATGTATGGCAACAAGTATGCCATCTCGAATCTCAGTTTGGATTTTGCACGCAACCAGGTAAGCTGCCTGCTTGGACGCAATGGTGCCGGCAAGAGCACACTGATTAAGCTCCTCACGGGCCAGACGGTGCAGACAACCGGCCAGGTGTTCCTTGCCGGTGAGCACAATGTGGGCGTCTGCTGGCAGGACAATATTCTAATACCCAAACTGACTGCCCGCGAACATCTGGAGCTCTATGCTCAGCTCAAGCTGGATCCATCGAATAGTCGCGAGCAGCCGAATGTTGCGAATGAGGTGCGTCAAACTCTGGATAGCCTCAACTTTGGCAAGCATGAGAACTACTACGCCTATCAGCTATCCGGCGGCTACAGGCGGCGGCTGTGTGTGGCCCTTGCCTTCATTGCCTCGCCCACTGTTGTTATTCTCGACGAGCCTTGCAATGGGGTGGATGCCAAGGCGCGCAAGGATATATGGCATCTGATCGAGCAACTGCGTCAGGGACGCGCCGTCATCTTTGCCACACACTTCCTCGACGAGGCAAAGTACCTCAGCGATGCACTCTTCATCATGCGCAATGTAAGTTCTGATTTGATTCACTCAATCAATTTCTTAAATTAAATCTTCATCTTCATCACAGGGTCGCATTGTGGGCCAGCACAGCCGTGAATCACTGCATCGCCTTTGCACCTCGGATTACAGCATCGAGATGCACTGTATGGATGCAAATGCATCCGCTACTATTGCGCAGCAAGCACAGCAACTGCTAAGCAACAGCCACTCGTTGGCCGGCAAGCAGCCAGGGGATTTGATCATCAGCGCCAGCTACGCCGAAAATCTGACGCCAAGTGCGGTGCAGTTTCTGGAGCTGTTACAGATGCAGGAGGCAGCTGGCATCATAAGTGACTTGGCACTTAGTAGCTCCTGTAGCCTGGAGCAGGAATTCGAGCAGCTGAATAGCAGCGCAAACGCATCGCTCAATCCGCAAGGGGCGGCGGACACGGCAAGCATTGTCACTGGACCCGCTGATGTGACAGAAGAGCCACCTTCTTTCTGGACACAGTTCTCGCTGTTGTTGGGCAAACGGCGACGTCATCTGATGCGCAACTATCGCCTGCTGCTATACGTGCTGCTGCTGCCAGCTATATTCGAGGTGTGCGCCATGTGGTTTGTTAGCTACCGCCTGGAGGATGACTTTGACACCGTGCTCCCCCTTAGTCGAGATCTCTATCCGCACACTGCACAAATGTTGAGCCAGGAGCGACTGATGCGCTTCACGGACCACCTCTATGACAATCTGATGACGGACTGCGACAAGGATTTCGGATGCACTGAGTTCAATAGCTCGCGGCACGCCTTCTACTGGGTGCTTAACAGCTTGGACGAGTATCGCGGTCGCCGCTATGGCGGCTATGGTCTCAATGGCACCGGCGCCACTGTCTGGTATAACAACAAAGGCTACCATGCCATGGTTGCGTGGCTCAATGATTTGAACACTCAACTACTGCGCACCTCGCTCAATAGCACGGACTATGACATTCGAGTGTTGAATGAGCCCTGGAAACTGGGCTATGCCGAGCTGAGCACTAGCTCAGTGCTGCGTCAGGCTGGTGATTCCTGCATGGTCTTCATACTGTTGATCGCATTTGGCCTGGTTGTCGCTGCCGGCTCCGTTTATCTGGTCAACGAGCGCATCAATGGTGAGAAGCTGCAGCAGCGCCTAAGCGGTGTCAGCGCTGCCACCTATTGGCTGGTGGCTTTCCTCTGGGACTATCTCGTCATGGTGCTGGCCTTGATCGTTTGCCTCACCATTGTGCTGATGTTTAATATGCCCGTTTTTGTGGATCGCCACCAACTGTCTGGCATTGTGGGCTTGTCCCTAATGTTTAGGTATGCTGCGATTTCCAATACATTTCATAATTTGAATATATTTGCCTTCACTTGACTAAATTTCCATTTCTATTCAAATTATATTTCACTTGATTCTATCTTCCTAAATTAATACAATTTATATTTTTGTATTCGCTATCCATTTTACTTAAAACTTCTTTTCCACATCTATTTTTGTTTTCACAGTTTTGCCTGCGTGCCCGCCGTGCATGTGGTGGAGAAGATCTTTAGCGACTCGAGCATCGCAATTGTATCCATTTTTTGCGCCAACATAATCATACCACTGATAACGATGGGCATCGTGCTGATCTTGGGTGTTGTGGGCGATGGCCCCAGTTGGGATAGTTGGCGTCATGGCCTGAACAATGCTTTCCTTATATTTCCGCAACATGCGCTGGGCGATGGCTTGCTGGAGCTGTGCAAGAACTACATGGCCGCTGTGGTCTTCAAGCGCTACGACATTGACTCCTACAGGGTGCCATTGGCCAGTGATCTGCTGAGTCGTCACTTCACCGCCCTGGCCATCGTTGGCATTGTGTGCGTATTGCTCAACCTGCTCATCGAGCTGCATCTGCTAAGCCGCATGTGGCATCAGGTGACGAGCTTCTTCGATTGGCAGTACCGGCGAGAGCTGCGCAAGCTGGGTCAGCTCAAGCTCGTCAGCATACAGAGCATCATGAAGAGCTGCGTCGGCGCCGGCGAGGCTCTCCGTGTCGACAATCTTTGGCTCGCTTACCGACGCGGACGCTATGCGGTGCGCCAGGTGCACTTTGCCGTGCACCACGGCGAATGCTTTGGGCTGCTTGGCAAGAATGGAGCCGGCAAATCGACCATTTTTAAGCTACTCACGGGTCAGCTGCTGCCGAATGTGGGACAAATCTACTTTGAGCATGTAAGTTACTAAGCACTGAGTGGTGGCTGGTTACGTGCGGGTTAATGTTTAAATGCTTACTGAAAATAATACGAGTATGTTGTGATTATAGTTCAGCATGACAAACTTGTCCTTGTGGGGGGTAGTAGTTAAAAGTATTAAAAACTTAATACACTTCAAATATATATTACCTTTCAATGCCCACAGCCCAGCATTTCGTACTGTCCGCAGAGCAATCCACTCGATCCGCTGCTAACTGTGAAGGAGTGCATCCAGCTCTATGGTCAGCTGCGTGGCATCAAGCAACTGGATCAGCTGTTGGAGCGCATTCTGGACACATACGAGTTGCGCAGCTATCGGGATGTGCAGGTGAAGAGACTGAGTGGTGGCAATCGCCGCAAGCTGACTGTGGCTATCAGCTGCTGCGGTTACACGCCCACCATATTGATGGATGAGCCCACTAGTGATATGGATCCGGTAACGCGTTCCTTTGTCTATCGCACCATTGAGCAGCTGTTGGCGGCTCGTCGGGCCGTCTTGCTGACCTCGCACTCCATATCGGAGATCGAGCACTTGTGCCAGCGCGTGGCTGTGCTTAAGGATGGCAAAATCGTGGCCAGCAACAGTCCGGCTCAGCTGAAGGCCCAGCATGGTGGCTACTATGCTATCAGTTGCTTCTGTGCGCCCATTCAGCAGGCGGCGCTGGCCAAGATGCTGCCCCAGCGTCTGCCTAGTTCCTGTGACCTGCAGCACCATTCGCATAGCTTGCGATTCCTCGTCAAGATACGTAAGCAGGCAAACAGCTCGAATGGTTCGTCTGGCTCGCCTGGATCGTCTTTCAAGCAGCCGACGCTCGCTGAGCTCTTTGATACGGTGCGGGATATGGCTGCCAGTCTTCAGGTGCCGGTGAACTTTTCGATCAGTCGCTGTCGCTTCGATGCGGTCTTTGAGCGGATCCTGGACAACAGCGAGGCAACAACAAATGGCGCCAGCGACCTGCCCTCAAAGTCAGCAGCGGTCAGCGGCACCCTGGAAACGGGCTATGTGCACTGCGGCTTCGAGGAGACCATGACCTGAATCATATATATACCACAAATCAATTTTAATGTGCAATGCTGTCCGTCTGTCAGTCCGTCCATCTTCATAAACATCATTTTATTTGACGCACTTTAAGCTTGACACTTTTCCGCTGCTTCAAAAATAGGGAAACAAAAACCTTGAATTGAGTTTACCAATAACCGCCACCACCTCTTGAACGAAAAACTATATTTTACTCTTTTCGAGTCGTTGGCTAAGATTTTTAGAATTTTAGAATAACTATTGTCATTATCATTATCAAGAAAGATCACTCGAAATTGCTTTCAACGGTTACAACACTAGGATTGGAATATTCCGAACTTGACGTTTTTACTTATATATTTTTTTTTTTAGTATTAATATTAGTTCTATAAATATTTTGTAGTCGAATTGTTTTACTATCTTATGTCTATATTATGTTTTATATCATAGGAAAATTACTTTGTGATAAGTTAGGACGCTTTGTTCCAGTGATAGGTTAAAGGTAAATGTTGGTTCAGGTTTCCAGGTTTGTTCGGTTTCGGTTTCGAAGGCATCTTGAATCATTGTGTGTAAAAGATTTCAAACGAATTACGATTACGTTATTTTTGTAGGTACTTATCTTATAACGATCGCCGTTGACAGTTCAGTCTATAAATGGACGTGTTAGTTTCCGTTTGAAACCTTTTGAACGCTACTAACAAGTACTTATGCCAGTATGTCTAGTTAACTACCTACTATAAAACCTAAATGTAAAATGATAATGCTTGATATGGTTGTAATTATAATAATTGTATAGCTGAGTCCAGGGGTTGAATGCATTTTATATCTACGAGTATATTGAATAAATCAAATTTAACTGTATAATACTTGTGTACATTGTGATGAATTGCGATCGAAAGGAGTCACATTTCGGCTAATTTACTGCTTTTCTTTAATCTCTAATTAATATCAGGACTATTCGAATTTTATTCGGCCTACGAATAAACAACTGACCAACTGAGATAAAATCATTTTTCTGTATATAGAAAAATTGTAGTATCTCAACTGTTTTCTTTCACATATAATTACTATTTTTTCAGCTGTATTTTTTGTATATCTTTATTATTAACTAACAAATATTATCGTGACGACATTCAGAAAACGATTCTAAAGCAAGAAAAGTGAGCCGTAAAAGTGGAAACCTTGCGCGCTAAATGTTAAATATTTAATTAAGTAGTTGAAAGCGCCAAAATTGCAAGAGCACTGGTCTATAGAAAAATGTAATTATGCCAAATGGTGTTACATTAACTAAATCTCAACATGAAAGCCCTACTGGCCACTGTAGACCGAAGTTCATCTCCATAATCTGTGTGAGTGTGCATAAGTTGTGTGTGTGTTTGTGTCTTTGTATGACTGCGTGTCTGCGTGTGTGTGTGTGTGTGTGTTTTTGAATGGAAGCTTTTGAGGTTTTTTTTTGTTTTTTTTTTTTTTGTATTGTTGGCCCAAATGAGTAACTGGGCAAGGATCGACCGACGATGGGTTTGAAGCTATGCAATATCATGAAACAACTGCCGCACCAAAGCGTTTTGCATATTTTCTATTTGAGTTGCCGGCTGCGGTGCGAACTGGTGGTGGTTGGGTAGTGGTAGGCTTGGCAATGCCGAAATTATTTTTTCAAAGGATTAAATTAAATTCCATTTGGCCTGGGTTACAAAAAGAAAACAACTTTGAAATGCCCAGGTAACACACGCGCCAGAATTTAAATCAGCGTAAAAAGAACATAATTAAAACTGTTTGTAAAATTTGCTCACGTACTGAACCTGTAACGTAATTAATATGCGCAGATTGAGCGTTTGTGTGGAGGTGTGTCCAACTACAATCTGATATATGTATCAGCGAATTGTTGCTATGCCCGGTGTCCTTTCTACACCCTGTAATGTAAGAAAAGGCAACAGCGACTAACAATGTTTAGCAAAATTTCATTGCATATGAAATAATTACTTCGGAATGAGTAGTTATTTTCCGCATGGTAAATATAGCACAGATGCAGTCGGGCGTAGCCGATGCAGGCAAGAAGTACTATTCAAATACTGTGCCTTTCAAATTGCGCTATCCAATTCTTACCCACCGGCAAGTTACCTTCCAAGTTTGGTCACTCTATCTTTAAAATTGTGGGGGCGTGGCCATAGAAATTTGTTATCGGTTCTTAAAGGTGCCTACTAGTAATATATCTACCAAATATGACAGCTCTAACTCAAAAACTGATGAAGATATGGCTATTTAAAATTGTTAGGGGGGCGGCGCACCTTGCCGATCTTTGAAGGACATTGCCAACAACCTACAAACCAAATTTGGCGACTGTAGCCAGAATCGATTTGATCGATTTCCTAGGCCACTAGTGAACGTAGCATTCCAATTTTTACACTTTGTCTGACGCGGCCATATGCTTCAAGCCCTTAAGGGTGTCGAAAAAAGACAGACGGACAGACAGACAGCATAACGGACATTGCACAAACCTTACCATCGGTATCAAAGTATAAAAAAGGGCGTGGTTGTGAAGGTAACATCCAAATTAATACAAGGTTCAACTTAATTTACTGTGTAAATGTAAAAATGTAAAAAACCAGCTGAAGAGAAGTCTGATACGAGTATCTATGGATGGCGGAGAATAGGAGAAGCATTCGCACTACCTTCATTTTAAGATAAGCTGCCCAAAGAACTCAATTAGTCTTTGGACTGTCACGCCCATTTAAGCTGACGACCTCCAACGGTACAGCAAGTATCAGCTGGCCACTCTATTAAGGTGGAGGTGGGAGGATGGGTCATTGAGGTGCATTTTGCTTGGTATTAACTTTGTTTCGCCTTGCACCAAAAGTTTTGAGCCAAGCGCGCTGATGAGAAAGTTCAGAAAAGGTGCGAAGTCCAGCGGGTGTTCCACAGCTCTTCTTACACTTTATCTTTACATCCTAGCTATTTCCAGCTCGCTGCTCCTCTCTGTCTCTCTCTATATATATATACTCGTATATATATATATATGCATTTTTCTCTCTATATATCTGTCTCGTTCTATATATATTTTAGCGCCTGTGTGCAGGGCAATAGCGACTGCTACAAACAAACAAAAAGTAACTCTGCCCTCGAGCAAGCAATAAGAACATCCACGGGCAGCACTCGACGCTGCAACTGTCAAGGAAATTTGAAAATAGCGTGAAAATGTAAGCGAAAAGTAAAGTTAATTGTTGTCCGTTGGCCATTCAAGAAGAACCACACACACCCACAGGTTTATAAATAATGCAACCTGTCTAGTAAGCAAAAAGCTTACAAATAAGCTGAGGTAACAAACTAATGGCAATCAGTAAAGTCGTCCTGTTTGTTTTGACTGCTTGCCACTAAATTATTCAGCACTTAAGTGGCAATAAGCAACCTTAATAACTGACATAAGGTAATAACTTATTAAAACAAGATAATGCTGTACCGCAGTACAAATTTCATATGATGGATGTTGGATACAAGTATTATTATTATTTTGTCCAACAACTCAAGTTGGGCTCCAAGCTAGAGCAAAAAGTACCATTAGAAAATCATCATTTGTGACTCACAGTATTAATCCGTTTTGGAAATATTGAATACGAGTTTTGCAAAACTTTGAACTTTTGATTTTTTCATCTACATAAAAAAATCGACACTGTTTTGCTTATTTTCGTTTCAATGCCTGAAAATACCTCATAGTACACTGACACTTCGACGATTTCTCTTTCAGTCGTCGCACAATCGGTGACAAAAATACAATTCCTTTGCCAGGGGCATAAGAAGAAAAAGAAAAAGTAAAAAACAAAAACTAATAATCATAAATGTAATTTGTTTTTCCTGTTCGCTCTTGTCGCTTCACCTATGCCCATATTCGCTTCCGGCTAGCTGGCAGAGGCCACACAAATTACTTAAAGATAAACGAGCCGCAGTGAAGCCATGGATAAAGAAAGGACTGGACCTGGAGAAAGGTCAAAGGCAGAGGAAACGGGCTGCCGGCACCTATGCATTATATTCGCTTCCCCTCAATTTCAAGTTTCGTCTTGCCACATTCAACACATGGCGATTTCTTTGAGTGATGAAGTATCGCCCGGTCGCCTGACCGGGTTTGCTCCCATCCTGGCCCACTTACCCATCCTTGCGCTCGATCCCACAATGTGCCTGTGCCCGTTAACGGCTCCGGTCGAGTCGCCGGTTTCTGACATAAGGCATACCAATTTTTTTCTTCTGCTCTCTGAATTGTATGAAGCGGATTTTTGGCAAGTGATAAAATGTTTTATGTGCTCGAGTGTCTGATAACAATAAATAACGCCATCAGCGGAACCAGGCGGAAACCGTGCGAGTAGTAAAGCAAGCAACTTGGCAGCCAGGAGACCGGGCGACCATTGGAGAAGCCGACACCACCGGGGACATGTAAACAAATTGGCGCTGAAAGCCCTTTGACAGGTCTCTATTGTCGGTGCCAAGGAGGCATTGATTCTGCGTTGCTTCAAATGAAATTTGTGGCAAGTTGTTTGTTTAGGTTTCGGCTGATAACCCAGGGCGTTCACCACACTGAACCCGAGCGTCATTGTTTTTCTTCCTCTCAATTTATTTCTGCCCTATTTAGTATTTTAATGATGAATTGTAATCAGCATAAATTTGCGGCACAGCGTCCTGCATTTATATTGTTGGTCTATTAATCATCCCGCCCTTTGTTTGTCGCCATTACACATACCCAACCGCCAGGTCCTAAGCCCCTCGCCTTCACATCCTGACCCCACGCAATTTTCCAAATTCAGATTATGAAGTCTGAAGTATTTGACTAATTTGCGAAATGTGCGCGCCTCACGTTTTAGGTATGAATACTGGCAGATTTTTAATAACATTTGAATAAGACTTCCGCAGTGGCTTAATGGATGCAAAATTTACTGAAATCGACAGTATATTCTCATTCTCAGCATGATAATTTCGTGGATTTGGTCTGCAGAGGGTACACATATACAGATACATATACATATACATATACATATACATATACAGATACATTACATTACATTATACATTTGTCATATTTAGTTGAGCTTTTCACAAAATCAATGATATTAGATGCAACACTTGCACAACAGCAGCAATCAACTTTAGAACGGTATACAGTAAATGGAAAAACCAATTTATTTTATCATCAAACGAGCTGTGAAACCGTTCAACAATATTAAATGCTATATAAATAAATAAAAAAATGTATTTACAATCAAAATATTGGTTGTTTCTTTTTTTCTTTTAATATTTTTGTATAATTCATGCAACGAATGTTAAAATCAAAACGGCAGCTCACAGATATTGCAATAACGTTTGATAATATTAAAAGTAATTAACTGTATTAAAACATATGCGTATATGAGACAAGCAGTTTATTTCTGTTGATTGCGAAAGTTGATTTCATATTAATTCACATGGACAAGCCCACACATCGGTGTTTAAATAAACATATACACTGACCTGTACTGGCAAGCCCTATCCAATTCCTGGTTCTTGGCCGAGGCAGACGAACCCTGCTAAAATAAAGTTTTGTGCAAATGCAAAAGAGATTCCTTCTTCCCCCTCTGCAACTTGAAGCATGAAGTTGCGCATGCTACCACTGAGATATTCTCCGTTCAGGAAGACCCTTGGCTCTATTCCGATAAACGATGGGCACCGTGTCAATTATTGCTACCGAGAAGAGTGATGCTCTTCAACCGACAATGGTGGCAGGGCTTCAGCAAATTGAATCAATTCAGTACTTTTGCGATAGCTGCCATGGATGCAGTACTAATTGCATGCCCAACTTATTGGGTCAAATTTAGATATTGTAATCAATTTTTACTCACTTGTTGTTGCTGTTGCTGCGGTTTCCCTAGTTGTGTTTGCTGATGCTGCTGCTGCTGCTGTTGTTGTCTTGTCATTGCTGTTGTTTCCTCTTCCTTCTCATCGCGTATGTAGAAGCGTTCGCGCAACAATTCGCCAGGTGTCTTCTTATTGCTGATGGTGGGAAAGGCGGCAAGCTCCTCTGCCAATTTCTGTCGCCAACTCAAATCGAAATTGATGCTCCTCCTGTTGCTGTTGTTGTCGCTGCTGCTCTCTGCTTGGCACTGTTGTTTTTGTTTGATTCTGCTGCTCTGGTCGCTCCTTGCTGCGTCTGCGTATGGTGGATAAGCGTGGGAATGCTGCTGCTGCTGCCCAGCAGCCCGGAGCTATAGTATGGCGAATATAGCTGACTGCTGCCGCCGCTATAATAGTAATTACTCGAATCCGAATACAGCGGCATTTTTTTGGCTTTGTTCGCTCAACACTCGTCAAACACCAAAAAACAACAAAAAAACACAATCGTTCACAATAATTTTGCACAACTTTTCCGTAGATTCGGTTTTGAAATTGCATTAGTTCTCGTTGTATAAACTGCGTGTGTTTGTGAGGGAAAACAAGTGTCTATATTTATATGCCCAGTGCTGTTGCCAATAGTTTGCCATAGTTTGTTACCTATCCTCAATATTACAAACACACTTTACTATCTCTGCACTTCTAGCTTATAGTTTTCGTCTCAATATTTCAAACATTATTTTTCGAATTTTTTTATTTACCATTCCCAATAATAGAAAGAAAAAATATCAACAAATATAAAAAAAATGTAAATAACAAAAGTAAACATAAACAATAATAATACTTGTAAACAAAAGTTAAATAAGACAGATAAAAAGACAAAAAGATGGACCCATATTACCTGCTCGAAGCCAGAACCACTTGGGAATTACTTCAATGAGTATGTTGAAAAACAAAATATGCAACACTTTTTTCTATAAATTGTCATTCCGTACAACGTTGAAAAAGCACCACAAAATATGCAACACTTTTTTCTATAAATTGTCATTCCGTCTGGCAATGCAAATTTCAAATGTAATTTTATTTTATTTTATTTTATCGATAACTTTGCACGTTCTGCGAATGGAAATCGATTTCCGAAAAAAAACAATAATAATACTTGTAAACAAAAGTTAAAAAAGACACATAAAAAGACAAAAAGATCCAAAAAAACGAAACTCAACTGGTTGCTGAAGCCATCAAGCAAACTCAGCTTGAGCAACAAGCTGCTGGTGTACAGGAGCATCATCATGCCTACATGGACATATGGAATTCCATTCTGGGGCACAGCCGCAAAATCCTGGATTAATCAAATTGAAGTTTTGCAGAACAAGGTGCTCAGAGACATCTCTGGTGCTCCACCATATGTGAGCAACAGAACTCTGCACAACGACTTCGCATTACCGACAGTCAGTCAACAAATCAACAGACATACAAGTCGGTATAATGACCGTTTGCACAACCACGTCAACCCTTTGGCCTGCACACTTGGGTCAAATACAACTCGCAGGAGGTTGAGCGCCTCCACACCAGCGACCTCTGGACTGTAGGGCGTTAAATGAATGTGCCACAAATGTAATATTTGATGTTATTTATTAACTGCTAAAACCTGTTCTATGTTTATGTTTTAGATTGTAATTCACTGCTATTATTCATTCTGTTGCAAATCAATGTTTTATAGCCTTTGAATAGGTTGATTAATGTTTAAAATATAACTGCTATATAAAAAAAAAAAAAAAAATTTAGATATTTTTGCACACGCACCCACACAAATGTAATTCCTTATAGTTATCCATTAACATGTACTCGTACTTGCATAAGCTTGAAATATTTTAAGTATACTCGTATACGTAATGAGTAAGGTGTATGTATGCAAGAGAGAGAGAGAGAGAGAGAGAGAGAGAGAGAGAGAAACAGAGTAAGAGCGAGAAAAAGGCTGAAACATATTGCATGCATAAGTGCAGTCTGCATTTACGATGCACATTCCATCGAATGTAAATCAAATAAATCCACTATTTATTCCATTATGTAGAGCTCGGAGCGATCCGGAGGTAGCGCCACGGGGCAGTGTACAATTGCACTTTGCATTTTGCGGGCTTAACACAACGGCAAAAGTTGATGCCACGATAGACCGGAGTTTGACTGCACGCGAATGCTGCATACCTGCTTGGATACATGCATACATATTTGTGTGCATAAATATATACATATGTATGTATAAGTATATACTCGTATCTATCATATGTATATATACGTGTGTGTACATTAAAAAACACATTAAACATAGGCAACAATATTATTGGTATTTGATTAAACGCAGAAGCACTCGATGTAATAGCAACAGGCATAGTTTGCATGGCAAACAGTTTGCACTTCTAGCCAAGCAAGCAGGCACAGGATACCAACACACACACACACACACATACACAACAGCGAAACACCCACACACACACACACACACTCAAGTAGTTCCTACTATGCACATTTCGTGGCACTGATAAATCAATAATGCCTTGCACCTCACTACAAGCAACAAATACGTTTGACAAGTAATACCAAAAACAAATACATATACATATGCATGAATGTGTGTAAATTAACCATGCGTTTATTGAATTTGCTTAAAAATAAATATATTTACCTATTTATGTATTCATGTTAGGCTTAAAAGCGAACGGTGTTTGTTGCTTCTGCAGTTTGTCTTTTTGTGCTTCATTTTGATAATCGAACTTGTTTTGGGCTCGATTTTCTACACTCAACGCTTGGGTTGAATATCTACGATATGTGTGTGATTTATAATAGGAACAGACTTATTTATGCCCTAGTCGAGTCCTGTCGGTTAGAGCACTCTTGGTTTGTATACCCTGTACCCATTATGTAAAAGGCATATCATGAAGTGTGTATTTAAGGACTGACCCAATTCGGTCCAACTTTAGCAGGCTGTCCCAGCTTTTGCAGGACACCTGCGTATGCCTGTGTGTGGATTTGTGCGTTGGTGTGTGTGTGACAGAAGGTGGATGGTGTAAGACTCCACTGGGAGTTTTTGGTACGGTTTATGTGGGCTTTGGGCTTTTGGCTTTGCACCGAAATTTCCCATCGATTTAATTTATATGCAAAATATTTAAATTTTATTGCCGTTTTGCATATGGCTCGGGAGCGGCCCATGTGCGATGCCATGTCCATAAATTATGCAGTTTGTGCCCATTGAAATCGAAATTTAAGCATAGAGCACGGCCAGAGAAAGTGCTGTCCAGTCCCATGTTATTGGTTGTCTTTGCTCTTAATGTTGTATATGTTTATCGTTTATGGTATTGTTCTTGCCAGACACTAACGCAATCTCAAAATGAAACCGGAAAGTGTCCTCAATTCACGCTTCGCAGCTGAGTGTCTTTTTGGGGTGCTTTTGTTGTTTGTTCAAAGAGTTGTTAGCAATTTAGCATTAACTGACTTTTCTATGTTAATTGATTTAGTATCTCAAGAAAGGAATAGATATTTTGTATCTATTTTATGGCAATCATGTTGACGCCATGATTTAATAGATAGAGTGGCGCATGGACTATGCCAACTTATGAACAAGGATCAGATGCTGCTGCAATGGAAATAAGATGTCTACCGGTCCTTTCTCTTGGTCATTGTCAAAAGTGTCAGCTGAGTGTCTCGTTGAAAGTTTGGATGCAAAAACGTTGACTAAAACTTTGCCCATTTTTCACTACCCAAACGCCCTCAAGTGGGCATGTCATAATTATGCTGATTGTTGATTGCCTAGCAAGGAATTAATTTAGCTCTGCAGCGGAAGCAGCAACGGCAGCAGCGGCAGGCACTCCAAGACTTGTGACACGCAGTTGGACGAAACTGTTGCCACTTGGCGCACAGTCAAAATGTTGCATGCAGCAACAAAAAGCATCAGCCAAATTGTCAACAGCCATAAATCCTGGTGTGACACTTGCACTGTCTCTACTTTTTGCTGCTCGAGCAGCAGTTGGCATTTGGTCCTGGTCCTTGCTTTGCTCTTGGTCCTCGTCTTAATCTAATTAGCAAGTTACTAGGCCAAGTTTTCATTTACATTTCTCGGCTCGATTGCAGAAAGTTGGCGAGTTGGCCAAATTAGTCCTTGGTGTTGTGAGTGCTACTTCATTTGCCTAGCAAGACCAGACCAAAACTCCCCGATAAAACAAATACAATATTTCTTTCAACCAATTTGGGGAGTTTAATTTTGATTAAGTTATATCGTGATATGTTGTATGTTATATTTTATACTGCGACGAACAATCCTAAATAATCATTACTAAATTATGTCTAGACGATATGAAGGCTTGGTCAGAGTCTCTAATCTAGAATCTGAATTGATTGATTAAAGTCATTTTATTAAATTCTCAACCCGCTGATGATAGCGAACAGTTGTCATGGCGTTGTTTTAAAAGTCACTCAATCAGCAAATCGCCAATCCAATAGTTTTAATTATCTGAAAATGTCGCACAAAATGCGAGTATCTATTTGGATATATGTATGTACATACATATATATATATATATCTTGTGTGCCTGAGAATATGTTATAAAATGGGAATATGGCATGCAGCGCGGACCCTGTGTTGCCATGAAAACGCAATTGCAATTCAAAATCGCAGTTTGATTTTAGTTTGGTTACCGGCAACTAATTTCCGCACCATCGACACGATGCCGAATCTGTGCGAACATCAAATTGGAACGACAAAACAGCGCATGAAATTAAATCGATCAATGACATGCTGCAACTCAACTAGGGTGCAACCGTCAGAAGCTACGCTTTTCAATTCGGGGGCAGCAACAGCAGCAGCAGCAGCAACAGAAGTCAGCATTATTATAGCTGGATGACATTTTATCGTATTTTATTAGCAGTCACGGGCTACGAATCCAATTCGATTTTACAATTCGTCGCACTTCATTTGCAAATTTGCGAGTGCGACGGTATTTGTGTCCATTCCAATAAAACGCTGAATATAAAATGTTGAATTTTCTTTTGCTGCCGTAACCTTTTGTAACCTTTTTCCAATCGCAATGTTCACGAGGTCAGGTCAAACCAAACCAGACCAAACCCGGCACAAAACTGGCCCGGCCCGGCCTGGTAACGTGGCATTGCATGTTGACCTAACTACACTCCCATCCACAGCAACGGGTGGAGGAGGTGCTTGTGTTAGAATTCGACTGCCTAACGACCCCAACGATAGTTATCGCATGCCTCTCAATTGATAAAGCTTTTCAATTATTTATAAGATTTGACACTCAGCCTAAAAGACGCTTGTCACTTATTTGCAAATGCCGCAAATTTTAACAAAAATATTGAATTGAATGCTACGGGTTTCAACAAAGCGTTTTATTCTGATCTATTCGATGTCCTCTTCAATACATAATCTGTCTATCAAGGATCTGTTGGATAAACATTTCTGAGCTCATAATTTAAGTGCAGATCCTTACGAACTTAAATGTACCGATGAACCGTACTGATGAATTAAGTGCAATTCGTTGTACAAATCTTACACATGTTGAAAGCGAAATATGAACACCAGCAATACGGGAAGATGAAACCATCCACTTGTAAAGGGAAAGCCAAATGGAAGCAAATGCAGAAGGGGCAGCAGTAAGTTTGGTGGAATAAGTAATGAGAATGCGATGTCTACCAACTCCCCTGTGAACAATTTTGCACTAAGTTCAGCGGTTATGTGACACTTACTTGGATGCTGAGAACGCTTCCCATCATATGCAAAGTGCGCTTACAACGCAGCTTATTTATTTGCAAAGAGGCTGTCTTAAGCAGCGTCTTGTGTGCGATTTAAAAACTGTCCACGATTTAAAGAAAACGCACAGTTTTATTTCGATAAAAGAGCTTCTATCTGCACCCTGAACACATTTAATATGGGCAAAGCTGGTGCAATGAAGTTGTGCCAAAGTATGTAACCGACAGGAGGAAGCATCTCCGATCCAATAAAGAATATTTATTTTTGATTAGAGACTTTAAATTTATTTAATTCTTCAACAATTCAACAATTTTAGAGGAAGGGGCTTCTAGTTGATAAATTATATATACGAGTATATCATCATCATTTGCTTTTAAAGTGGGAAACATTTTAAAAGCAATTAATAATCCATTAATAAATTAACTTGATTTTTCATTTTATTAATTAAAATTACAAATAATTGGATTTTGTTATTATTAAATTTATTGTCAGCTTGCATTTGCATGTCATTGCATTTTTTTTTTGTGTAATCGCCTTTTGTGAGAGTGACATGATACATGATTAAAAGAAATTTACTTTCTTTAATGTGCTAATGATTAAATATTATTTACCATTTCCACAGAATAACCTGGGGAGCTTCTAGTGACTCATTTCGAATTGTAGTTTGCATTGCATTCATGGAAAATGACTGATTCGATATAGCCATGTCCGTGAACATTCTAATTTTACCTTCTGTCTGTTGCATGCCTTTGCACTATTTTCGTAATTTTTAATTTGTACAGGGAAAAACCCTTGGCTCAAGTATATCAATGGAATGCCATCAATATTCGTGGCATTCACAAAAAAAATGTGAGGCAGAGCAACACAAGCTGTGGACCTGCAGACCCGAACCTAAACAGTGATCCTGGCTCAGTTTAGCCATTGGTTGGAATGTGATACGAGCGGGGCGAGAACATCTGCTGCCGTGCATAGCGCTCGCAGAATATGTTACACCTACGCCTGCACCTACACCCACAGCCTCAAATACACCCACAGGCACACTCGTGAAATGGTGTAAGTAAGGCTTGCGGGGCGTGACAGCTCCAAAAGTGGAAGGAAAGAAAAAAGAACGGCTGAGGCAGAGCTGCTGTGCTTGTTAAGATGAAGCTATCCTGACGGGTCCCCGCTGCGGGTCTGCTCTGACACTGGGTTTGACTCTGGATCTACCTGTGGTTCGGGTCGCTGTCTTCGGTATGCACGCAAGTTATGGGTAAATGCAAATTAAATTTTCACCGGCGAACAACCAAACAAAAACGAAACGCACAAATCAAGTCCTTTGAATTTGTACGGCCCGGAAGGGGGGAAAAGTTGAGTTGTCTGCTTCTTCTTTATTATATATATATTTTTTTTGGGATTTCAGTTAATGTTGTTGTTGTTGTTGCGGTGGCCTTTTTATACCCTGTACCCATTAATAGGATGTCATTGGATGAAATGAAGCTGTATAAGTAACAGGCGAAGGGATATACGATCCCAGAACATCTTCATTGGGTTGACCAGCTGAGTTGAGAACCTAATCATGTACAAAAAACCTATAAGACCCCTAGAACATTTGGGAAATTTGTAATATGTGTAATATTAATCACTTTTTAAATTGGAGGTACTTCAACTTATTTGTGGAATATGCATACAGCATTTGCAGCTAGTTGTAGACAGTGTACGTATCAGGAAAGAAAAGGCACACTTAGTTGATGGGGTAGCAGGGTATCTCGTAGCCGGGAACAGTTGGCCAAAGTCCTCCACTTGTTTATTTTATTATTGCTTAAATTTACGCCAAGAGCAATAAAATATTTTAATGGCCACATAAAACGCTGCAGCATTTGAAAATAAAATCATGAACACAGGACTTACAGCAGGCAATGTTCTCTCAACTTGAAAGCGGTACTTAAGTGGGAGCGGAGGGGGAGGGTGGGTGTGGGGAGGGGTTGGTGAGGGAAGAGAGAGAGAGAGAGAGAGAGAGAGAGAGTGAGGGGTGTTCTGTTTGTACAAATCTGAAACGTGTTTCAGCTTGCTTTTCAGTCCTTGCAGCTGTTGTTGTTGTTCTGTTTTGTTTTGATGGCTTTCATAGACAAGCGAAAACAATTTGCCAAATGAAAATGCGCTGCAAATTTTTCACGCGTTTTTACGCATTTTGTTAAAATTTATTTGCAACCCTTGGCACAAAAATGCCAGACTCATAAACATAAACAGCAACAATTTAAAAGTCCAACGGCCAATAAATTATTAGTTCGACAATATAAGAGCAACAAACATTACTTAGCTGTTCACCAAACAATGGGTGTCAACTAAAAAGTGTTTCCAAGACATTCAATTAATTCCAACTGGCGACCCGATTCTGCCAAAAGCCCCAGACCGCCCATTAGCCCCCCCCCCCCCCCCCATCCGTAGGATATCACCTGCAGCATTCGGTCGAGTACTTAGCCTCCCTTTGAAGCTCGCCCCTGTCAGCATTGCACCTTGTAAACACTGAGCCAATTAAACGCTCATTAAGTGCGCATTCAGCATGCGGAAAGGGCGACCGCTGAGTGGAAATGAGGACGAGGACAGAGACGAGGACGGAGACAGTGATGAGGGTGAGGATGAGTACAAGGGCAAGCCGCTTCACTGTCTCGAGTTAATTTTAAAGCACTGTTTATGGCGCGGTCAGGTGCAAAGCCGCTGGACAGATGAGGGCATAACAGCAAAGGCAACAACAACAACAACAGATAAATATTTGTAAAAATTTGCAAGCATTTTGCATTTTTCATGCTCGTTATATTTTGAGAAAGATCTCTTTTTACCTGCCCTTTTCGCAACAAATACAATTTTTCAGGCTTTCGCCCAATTAGCCAAAATGTTCATATGTTTACGGTCTAAAAGAGTTTTACACGTGGTATCCTTGCAATAAATGTATTCTTATTTTACACTTGAATACCCACTTATTTATTATATCAGGTATTTTATATTTTTGTACTCTGATACCGAAGGTATCAAGTAACGTTCTCACTATTTTTTTTTTTCATTTATTTACTCCCTTTAATTTGAATATAATCTTGTTTTTGTATAATCGAATTATAGAATTTTAAGATGAGTTTCGAGCGAGAATCGTTCTGTTCTGAACATCTGAATGCTGAATTTCAAAATAGGAATTCCAAATTTTCTAAGGCCTTAACTTTGTCAAAAGAGACACAATTTTTTTTAAAACCAAGGCATTTTGATCATGGTTTGATCTCTCTATGCGATCTACATTGAAAGTTGCAAACGTTTTTCGAACTCAAAATACATGTTTAAATTATAGCCTTGAAGTATGGTTTTTGAGACGTTTCAAAACTTTGCAAGGCCATAATTTTGTCAAAAATGCAATTAACGCATTAATAATATTGTTATTATTATTATATTTATATTATTATTAATATTGCAACCAATTATAGTGGCCTTTTTTTATTGAGCACAAAAAGTGGCTGAATTAGTTAATCTAATTCTAAATTGGTTTTTTTTTTTAAATATGTGACTGTTGTCAGTCCATATTAGGCCAATAAAAAGAAAATATGAAAATGTGTTTTCACAATAATCAACAGATGGTATTAACAGGCATATTCTAATTTGATCACAAAGTGTTTAAAGCATCGTCATATAAAAGTAAATTCCTGAAAAGAATGTAAGGCTTTGTGATGCAAGACCATATGAAATACGTATTTATTTCAATTGGTACTAAATGTATACAATGAATTTAATTCACTCGTTATAGCTGTTAATTTCATCAAATTTAATTGAAATCGAATAACAATCTTCACTTATTTCGGACAAGACCTATTATTCAAATGTGTCAAAATATCGTTGCGCAAGGTACAACTGGTACCTGAATTCATGCAATTGGCATCAATACAATTTCCATTTACATTCAGACGGGCATTTCCATTTCCATTTCATTCCAGTCTCGTTGGCCGTTTCAGTTGCAGTTGCAGTTGCAGTTGCAGTTACATCCAATGGCCAATGTCACAAAATTAAAATTTATTTTCCGACGATTCTTATTTAAAGGCCTCTTGCAACGAGCTGCTGCAGCATGCCCAGACCGGCTGGACACCGTGGATGCCATAAAAAGTAAAAGGAATACAGACAGATAGGCAAACATTCAGCGAGCTGGACAGGATCGAGGCCAGGCGCAGCTTTGTGTACGCTTTCCGTTGCTATTATTATTGTTGTCACATTTATGCACGTTTAATGGCAGCGACAATCGACCAGAAAATGTTCTTAGCCTTGGCCAACAGTGGCCTCGCCAGCGCCCACAATGCTGAATGATAAAAACAATTAAGAGTACAACGGCGACGACAACAACGGCAACAACAATGACAACAACAATATTCGTTTGCTTGCAACTCAACCTATCTGTCTCTCTCTCTCTCTCTCTTTTTCTCTCTCTCCCCCATTGGCAACACATCTTCCGCATCATTCTGGTGGCCAACTCTTTTGGTAATTTTGGTCGGACCATATTGAAAAGTTATTGTTGAAGGAAAAACCCATTTGGATATTGTTTGTCATACTTGGACGGTAGTCGTTTCTCAACCGTTTTTCTCCATTCTTTATACCCCCCACAATTTCAGCCGTTGGCACACCCCGTTTGTCACAGTTGTGAGTTTCCAATAAATGACTTACACCACAGGCCAACTACTGTCCATGTTCATATGTGCAGGCCAGCAGACGGACTCTTCCACTCCACTGGCACATTCAGTTAAGGATAGCCTTTGGAGCTGTTCGTATTGCTATTGGACACTGTCGTTGCCATTTGTTTGTGCTTTTAACGAGCACAGCTGTGCATACCAAGTGAAAATCACTTTTAAAAACTTGAAGGAACAGCTTTTGTAGGCACGCCGAAGATTTCATAGCCCAGCAGACCAGAGTCCGCCTGCGCACCTCTAAATTTAATTATGAATTTAAAAACCCGAACGAAAAAAAATAATCGGTATAGGAGGGATCTGGACGAATAATTAGTCCTGTGCCCATCTCTAGTTCGAATACATACTAAATTCGAATTCGATAAACATAGTATGGTCAAAGCAGGTGTTAACTGAGGATTAGTACCAGCTCTCTCTGTTGAACTTATGTATTCCGTAATCCTCATGGATGTATCAGTTCAGAGTCTACGGGTTAAATTGTCGGTCATTGTTAAGACTTTGGCTACCGAAAAACACAATAGCAAATAGTAAAAACGAGTGAAACGCATACGTCTGTAAATACATATGAATGTGACACAAAAACGATTTCATCAATGTCATTGTAGCATGTTAAACTCAGCATTGTGGCCCTGTACCAGTACAGGGTATACTGGGTAAGTACCCCAAACACTGTACACAATCGATTGTTGCTATTCCCCAGTCAACTTCGCCTTCTCACTCGCGCTCTCTCTCTTTCTCTCTCTCTCTCTCTCTCTCTTTCTCTCTCTCTGTCTCTAAATCTATCTCTCTCAACGGCTTACGGTCTCTGTGGCCATTAACTTAACTGACAAGCTTACTGACCACACATCTGACGATGCTCTTTTTGTTGGCTAATGAAAACATTTGGTTGGCAAACACCGACAATACGAGAAGTTATTAAAATATTTTTCTAGTCGTATTTGGGCCTCTGCATGACATTTACACGCACTCTGACAAGCAGACAACAAACCTATACACACAAACACAAACACACACACCCACACACACACACGGTTACAAATCCAGATACAGATACATGGCCACAAATTCATACACAGATGCACAGAGCCTGATGGGATAAATGGTCATATTTAAAGGTGGGCAGCCAATGTCTATACCTGCAGGAATCTGGGCACATATGGAGTCCAATTGCTGTGCTGTGTGAGGGGGGCTGACGGGATGCTGTTGTTATTTGTTTGCTTTAATGTGCAGCCTATTTACCTGTGCTTCCGCTGTGAATGTGTTTGTGTATGTGTATGTGTATGTGTTTGGGTTTGTGTGTTTGTATTTGGGTGTGCCGATTGTCCAGAAATCCTGAATTCCTTTGTTGATATTTAAAGTGATTTTATTCGACGAATTCAATGTGTGCATTTGTTTGTCATTTATAGTTATTGCTGCTTAAACACAGACACACACACACACAGTCATACGTGTCCAAAAAATAGTTGTATGCATAAAATAATTGTCACTTGGAAGATCCTATTAACACAGAACACACAAGCTTAACTATTTACTAAATGCCGATAGAGCCACACATCGCAACGTTAAAGACATCTAGTTGGGGTTTGTCGTTTGGAATAATATGGCTGAATAAATCACAATCAAGAAATTTGAACATAAATTTGTAGTTAATAATTGAGTTACTATGTGACAACAGGCTTACTACATTATTGAGTGCCGCATCAATGGCTAGGTGAACATTGGGCAGGCTTTAGCGACAGACTTCTCAGACTTCTCGCCTCACAAACTGTAACTGTTTCCAAAATTATTTTCTGTTTGACAGACCAAAACAAAACAAACATCTATTTTTCAACTCGCTATGCAAATTGACCCGGTTAGGCATATAATGTTCCGACTGATGTGAGTTTTTAGTGCGTTCGTCACATTTCGTGTATTATTTGTTGTATGCTTAAGCATTTGTTGTAGATAGGTTTACCGACCCAAAGTTAAGCTTGTGTTGTCGTGCAGCTTAAATTAAAGTTGCCTTTCAAGCGTTTTGTGAGCGATAAAAATCGCACCCGAACGTGACAATCGACACAAGTCGCGCCGCGTCGGCACCGTTAAAGGCTAGAGCAAACAAAGCCAATGCAACGGGAGAGTGCCGGGTGGCCTCTCCCAGGATGAGAAGAGGCATTAAGTGAAGCCTGCCTGCCAGCCAGCCTGCCTGTTGTGTATTGTGCTGTGCTGTTTATATTGTGCGTGCGCATGATGCCACCCACTTGTTTACCTTTCGAGAGAAGCACGAGTCCTTAAAGCTGCCAGCTGCCAGCTGTCTGCTGTCTGCTGTCTGCTGAATCCTGCTGGATTAAAGCCGCCTGTCCGTGGGACACACAAATTGCCGTGCATAATGCCAGCTTGGTCCCAGGCACGAAAAATCTCGAACAGATTTATTCATTTGCGGCTCGAGTTACGAGCTGCAGCATATGAAATATTTAGTCATTGCCCGGATTGTTGGTCTTTGGTTAAGCACGGAGCCGTTGCCAAGGTAAAACAAAGCTTCTGCCGGTTGACCCACTCAAACTCAAAACTCCATCACGTTGCGCCCACCATCCCCGGCTCCGCCCGTCATTTGATGTTGCAACCGCCACCGCCACCGCCCCGATCGCCCAAATTCAACAATTTGCACTCAATTGCAATTTCCGTGCCGTGTCGCTGGCTTTGGCGCTGCCAATACCATTTCCATTGGTACGTGGACGCCGGCATCCGCTTGCCAATGGGTTAGGACCGGCTGCCCCACTTGCCACTCTTTAAGCCCCCGTTTCTCGTAGCACGTACGGCGTGAACGGGGCTGGCAAATGTGAAATGCGCAGAAATTTGTTCAGCCATTTATTGTCTGTTGTTAGCTGTTGGTTGTTGGCATTTTGTTGTTTTTTCCCTCTGTAGCTATATTTTTTTTATTTTTTTTTTATATCAATATAAAACGTGACGGTGGATTCTTTCAGCATCTGCATTTCGTATGTCTGGGCCTCAACTGCCGAAAACTGATCAAAGAAACCTTTGGCCACACTGGATCTTACTTGACGATTTCCCGAGTGTATCTGCAATGTTATTATGCTGCAGTCCCAGCAGCCATTCCCAAATGTCCTCTACGTTTTCAGTTTTAAGCTAGTCTCTGTAAATAAGTAGATAACCCAGCCAAGAGTATGATATCAATGTCGACCTCCCAGAGGGTATCACAAAATATGCTGCGCAAGCTTTGATCAGCATTTGAAGTAAGTTTGATTTAACAGAGAGTTGACTCTGTATTTGTCATCAATGCTTTTAAGGCCAGTTTTCGATTCAGGGCCAGAGCCACATAAAGAAATTTCAGTTTGAATGGGAGTGCGAGTGAGCAGAAGATAAAGAGGTAGACAGTGTGTGTGAGAGAGAAGCATGGATTACGATAGGGAGACTAAGGAGGTGATGCGTCAGCTCAAGCAACAGATTGCCCTAGCCAATGTCCAGGAGCTGTTGGCCACCGTCAGCTGCAAGTGCTTCGAGAAGTGCGTAACAAAGCCACGCGGCCATCTGAGTGGTCCGGAGGAAAGATGCATCAACATGTGTATGGATCGCTTCCTGGACTCATTTCGCCTTTGCGCCCACACTTATGGCCAGCGTCTCCGACGCGAGCAAAGCCAGCAACGTGGTTAAGATTGGGACTCGGACTCGGTGTTGACACTTCATTTCAATAGCAAGTGCTTGGATTTTCTTGGGCCTTCGATATTTATTCTATTGCTGGTCGTCAAGCTATTTTATCCAAGACCACAAATTTCCAAAGTATTACGTTACATAATAAAAATATATTTAAGTGTTTATTTATTCATAACAATTTACTGAAGCTTATTCAGCATTCATTCAATCTTTTCGACTTATTTGTACGTACTTTTTAGCTCTACATCCAAAACTTCTCACTCCTCCAAAACTACTACAAATACGATTTTTTCAGACGGCTCCAAATTGTATGCAGCTTGTATAGTTTTATTCAAACTAATCCTATTTTCAAAAGCAAGAGGGTCTTTATAAAAGGAAAACATGTGAAAATGTTCCAGTGAAGAGATGTCGACTATGATATATCCTGAACCCAACTCTTCAGCTACCATAAGTCGTGCACTTTTTAATATTAAAACCTACAAGCTTAAAAAGATATGTGTGTGTGACAAGGCTTAGTCAAGCATATATATGTATGTGGACCCGATATGCTTTCTTCTGCCTGTTACACACTTTTACACTTCTTTAACTTCATTAACCTTGTTTTTTACCCATTTCGGTTGATTTTCATTTAATGATCCCCCGCCCGCTTTTACGGATGAATTCAATAGCTTACACATTCTGCAAGAGCAGACTTAAACACAGAGAGTTCAGCATTTTTTTATACTCTTCTGGGGCAGCTGCTTTTTCAATGGTCGCCTTTGAATTGAGTTCGTTCGCATTAATATCAGGACCTGGCATTCAGTGCAGAACTTTGCGTTTGTCCGGACTGCCACTAGAAACGGGATTTTACTCGTTTTCGCCAGTCGCCGCTTTGTCTGCGGCGTTGAATGGCCAGCGTACCGACTCTGGAGTGACTCTAGGCCCAATTTCTGGTGACCATTTGGTATTTTGGCCCTGTCTGCCTTTCAGCCATTCTGGCAATTGCATTTGAAAGCTGCCATATCCATATTGAGGGCTGAATGCGTAATGTGAAATGTGCAGAAATTGTATTTACATCGCGACACGCTATAAGCACTTATCGATCTATCTGATCTCGTAGATTAGTTGCATATCATATGTATAAAATGCCGGTTCATTTGAGTGAATAATCAGACAAAGCTTCGACAAGGATTTCGAATAATTTCACTTAGATATGCAAATAAGCTTGTAGAGCATAATACTAGCTTATATTGTGTACAGTAATGTACAATAAACAATAAGTACGCATGGCATTGTTGTTTTACTTTAGAGCTTGAAAATCAAAGAGGAAACTGGCCAATGAATGGCGGAGGACGTTACGCATTTGTACTACGACTACTTGGACAATTGTCGCCCTTTACGCAACTTTATACGTTAAATTCTGAAGTGGCAAGCAGAACACAAGTGTTGGATTTTTCCTTATGCAGCAAATGGGCGTCTCCTTAAACTCGACTGGCAAAGGCGCACATGGAAAGCAATTAGATGTAGATCATTTATAGTTTAAATGCTCCTAAATCACTAATTCAAATAAATAACTGAATCCATTAATATTGTGGGCAATTTTAATTCTCGTTTGGGTCAGGATCTAAAATGAGCAATTGGAATACAGGAATTACCGAAATTGATTATATATCAAGTTTCGTTGTTGTTTAACCCTTAGCCAGGAAGTCAAGTGTGTCAGTGTGTGTGAGCGTGTTGCACAAATGGGAGCGAATCAAGCTGTGAATTACACGTAAGGTGCTATTGAAAAAATTCGATCACGTAAATTGCGTTAACACTTTGTGGACCATTTCAAGCAAACTAACCAAACATTTGCGGCAACACGTAGCTCGCAAAATACCTATTTGTACTGTGCACGCTATTTGCTTAGTCCCTCAAACAGAATGGAAGGGGAGAGTGGGTCAAGGGGGAGGCAAAAAGGTAAATGCCTAAAGGTAAGTTATTTTTTCCTTTATTTTTGGTTGTATATTGTACAAGCATGCCTAGTGTTCCTTGAGTTAAATGTCAATACATTTGACGCTATCTGTCTATCACTGTTATTACTATATGAGTATATTCATTTATATTATAGTCTTGAATTGCCTTTACTACTACTAATACTACCTTATTAAATAATTGTTTTATAACTTTTCAATAAGTTGTTTAATGTTTAAAAACATTAATTTGTGCTTAAGTTAGTATTCAGCTTTTAAATATACCTAATGGAAACTGGATATCGTTGTGTAGGGAGTCCTATTACTTGCTGTTTGCTGCATACTATTTCTATTTCCATTTCTGTTGAAATGGTTTAGTGTTCACATTGTTTGTCAGCGAGGCGATCAGTTCGATAAGCATGTTGCGTTTGGTTCTGATCACGTTGTTGTCCATCGGTTTGGCACCTGGAATGGAATTGTGGCGATTCACATGATCAACCAAATGATCGACGAGGCACATGACGTGAATGCCGCAATCGCAGTCCTCCTTGAGTTGCCGGCATATAATGTCGCGAAAGCTTGCTTGGGGCATGCCCACAACATCTTTAATACTGTTGAACAGCTCCATTGCGTTCTCCGAATTATTGTCGTCATACGAAACAAAGTGATAGAAGGAATTATTTGGCCGCGACGCAACCAGCAGAGACCAAAAGATGCCGTCGCGTTCGTCCAACATGCCGTCATTCACCGCAAAGAATATGAATGATTTGGCAAAGGCCAAGCGATCTTCAATTAGCGCCGTTTCCTGCTGCTTCTGGTCCATGTAGGGCAAGCATTGGGACAGTTCCGGTGTCACAAACAGATGGATTATACTTTGTTTGTACTTAATCTGGTCTAGATAGATCATATAAAAGCTGAGCACAGCATCGTTCAGAAAATGAGGACCATGCAGTAGCTGGACATCGCTCATGCGCAGCAAGTTGTTGTGTAAATTGACCAAAACGCGATTTGCACAGGACTCCGCTTTCGGATTTTTGCTGTAAGCAACAGTATTGTGGCTGGTCGTCGGCTTATCGTTGTCGTTGTCCGACTCATCAGATGCGACTCCAGCTGTGGCAGCGACTTCTACAGCGACCTCTGAAATTACTGTCTTGACATCTCCTTCGGAGTCTTCAGCACTTACTTCGGATGCCTGAGCTACCGCGATAGGTTCAGCAATTGTGGCAGCGACTTGAGAAGCCTCTGCAGAATTGTCAGGGACTTTGGTTGGCTCAGCAGCTGCGCCAGCTCTGACAACCAACCGACTTTGCGAGGCCTGTTTCTTTTTGTATATTTTGCGAGGCATCTTTAATCCCAATATTAGGATAACGGCTTCAGTTTGAGATGAGAAGATACAAAAAGAAAATAGAAGGCTTTATAAATGTGCTGCTGTCTAATAATCCCTGAATTCGGAGTACTTACATTAAATATATTTTGTATGCACTCAAATCGAAACGAGAGTCAATATGTAAACTGAGTATGAACTGATTCGGTTGAACAATTATTTCAAACTGTTTCTGAGTTAGGAATTTTTTCCTTAACAATTTGTAAGATTCTTTTGACAATGCACTGTGCTACCAGATTGTGAAAGACATCGAACTTATAATGTATCGATTGTTTTGCATTAAATAAATATTGGATCGAACAGTTCGACAGTAAAGCTAGTCACACCAAAAGCCAGAATGCTCGAGTTGGGAGAATCAGGAGGAGACAGAGACAGACAGATGGACGCACCTGGCTGTTATTCGGCTGCTGAGGTTGAACAAGAATACATATGCCTTATGCGCAACAAACGAATGGACGTCAAAATAAAGATCATCTGTCAGTGAATATACATTTTAAATTGCAATTCTATAAATGTTATGAACATGATTTTCATTCGGACCCACTTTATGACTGGGTTGAAGTTGTCGGGTTGAACAAAGGCGCAATTACCCATTTGCTTGCCTCATATATGACATGGCATATGCATTGTTTAGAAAATGATTTGCGGTTTCAATTTTTCGCAAACACATACGTACAGAGTGAGGAGCTGCAAAAAGTTATGCATTGTTGCCATACTTTGTCGTCGTCGTCGTCGTCTTTGCTTTATTTTTGTGGGTTTGCAGCAGCGCAGGCTCAGCGAACGTCCAAAACTCAACTCGAACTCAAACTTAAGTCCCCAGCCTGTAGGCAAACTATGCAGCAAGTGAAATGCCACCGCAAACCGCATGCAGCTCCGACTATTGCAACTGCTGTCGGTGTCTGTCGCCTGCTGTCTGCTGTCTGCTGTTCTGCTACTGCTACAGGAACTGCTACAGCTACTGCTGCTGCTCCTTTCGCTGCCTGTTTCTCATGTCCTGATCATTTTATGTTGCATGAGCCGAGGCGACAAAACAAAGCAAATCCCGCTCGGTTCAACATTTCAACTGCTTGGAAATTCATGCTCCTTCCATGCTCCCGGATACCCACACATATTTCATTCCCATCATTTGACTGTCTGCCGCCGTTCATTTCTCCTTCTGCCGTCTGCCGTCTGCCGTCTGCCGTTTGTTCTTTCGAATTCGAGTATTTGAGTTGGAGGCTTCGCTTTACACACTGCCATGTCATGTACTACTATGTTCCATTTAAGCAGTTTCCTCTCTTCCTAAGCTCTCGAAAAGGCCACAACACGCTCATTGAGCCTACTACTGCTCTTCTTGACAAAAGTTACATCAAAAGTTCGCCCAAACCCCGCAAAAACTAAATATTTAATTGAAACTCACATGTGGCAATTTTGTCACGATTTAAATGCGGGTTGAGGGCATTTTATTTAATATTAAAACTGTCCATTGCCTTAAATCAATTTAAATTGCTTTGGAAATTTATTACCTGCAAAACGTGCGTTTTATTCTTTAGCATGCCGCCGCCTTTGAGTGCATCAATTACGAGAAGCAACGAACTTTGTTGCAACTGCAACAGAAAGTTTCTGCATAGCCGACTCTGAAATTGAACCACTCGAAGGGCGCAGGGCCACAGGCCGCGGAAATCAGGACGAAGTCGAAAGCAACGAGCCCAAAGTTGACAAATTTTTACAACAGTAAAAGTTGAGGTAAGTTGTGCACTAAAGTTAAAAGTTTTGCTGCTCAAGATACACAGACACATACACACTCAGCTAACACACAAAGGCAAACGCAAGAGCACACACACACACACACACACACACACATATACAGAATAATTTACAAGTACATACACACATACAGAGCACATTCTCTCTCGCTCCGCACACCTTACGAGTGGACACAAAACCAACTTGTACAAATTCCTCGTTTAACTGCTGCGAAAATTCATCTTGAGGTGTGAAGTTTTCAAAGATCTCTTTCTATTTGATTGCTTAGAATTTGGCCGCTAAACTTGTGAAGCGATTAAAAAGATATGTTGAACTGTTTCTGTTCCTAAATTTGTTCTATTTCGATTTGGATACACAAGTATTTTGAATTACATTATTTGGGCTAGGTTTGACCTATTGATCACAAGAGCACTGATACCGAATTGGTCCTTCTCGCATATTGAAGCTTGATTATATTGCAAGTGTAATGTTTTCCTGGAAGAGAATTTATTAGAAAAACTATCTTCAAGGTCCCTAAGGTAATGAATTAATCAATCAATTATTTCTATGGCTGATCGCATCGTATGCATCAAGTTAAGACTACTTTCGACAACACTTTTGTCGCCTGGACGGACTGCGTACTCTTGCATCAACATGTCAGTGTTACCGGCAACTGGGACTCAAATGCGTTGCCCGTGGCGTGGCAGTTACCGTTGCTCTTTCCACGTGTCGCCGGCATTCAACTAAATTTACTTGCGGCAGCAACTGAAATCTGTGTAGGGCTTGGGGCAGGACAGTGTATGTCAAGCGAAGGGAATAATAGTGGTAAGAGGGTAGCGATGTGGAAGGGAAATAACTGCAGTTTGTTTTGCACATTTTGTACCTGTTATGCAGCAGCTCTTTACCCATACTAAGTCACAGAAGCTGCTACTGATTCAATTCTACCACGCAGAGTGAAAAATTCTTAACATTTTCAGATCGAATCAGGCAGACAGTTCTTAAATTATAATTAATGCTCCATCCAGGATTATAGATTTTCGCAAGCACTTCTGTAAAAAGTTTGCAAAGAAAAACTATACGATTTTTAAATATTGCCAGATTCATTGAAAATACTATGTTACTGTTTAATTAAGCTGACAAAATACAAAGTTTTCAATGACTACTTTCTTAGCAATTTCTCTTTTCATAAGGATATGAGTTCAATACGACTAGGAAATATGCCACTGATAGTTTTGTAGGCATCCCGATTTTTGTTAGGAAAAAGGCCCGAGAAATTTTCTGAAATGTTTTACAGAATTTAAGTACGAGTATATTCATAGCGCTGGGCAACTTTAAAAATTGATTCTGACGCAATAAATTTAGGTTTGGAGAGTGTATTTTCAAAATGTTTGAAAGCATTTGGTAATGAAATATATTTAACGACCTCTTTATGTAGACGAACATTTAAAATTAAAATTAAATTTCACACAAAATTTTGCACACTTAATTCATGTATTAAGTTTGTGATTTGTACTCTCTGTGTTTAGTTGGTAATACCGCTCTAAGGGTCTGGCTCATTGTCATTTGGCCTTGATTTATTTGGCTCACGCTCCAAACGCATGTTAACAAGCGACAGCGACACATGTGCTGGTAGCTGGCTGCGAACCACTGGTAGCCACTGGCCCTCTTGATCAGGGTAACTTATTTTGGCATGCGGCCCACATAAGTAGGCAATACCTTTTGGTTTTGAGCCACAGTAATTGCACATAAAACTTAATTAGTTTTTTCTTTTGTACTCGTATATTGCAGCTGACGACTAAATTGTAGTTGTTTCTGTTGTTGTGGTTTTTGCTGTAGCGCTGCTTGTAATTGTTAAAGTTCCCACTGTTGGTCAGAGTAATTCGTGCCGCTTGGCCATTTTTATCATTTGCACTTAATTAATTAGGTTGTAACGCGTTTATTGCCCAAGAGCAACAGCTACAGTAACGTACTTCAGCAACCAAGAAATAACAACTATCTTAGGCACGCCAAAGATTATATACCCTTGCAGAATGGAGTCAATCTGCACTCATCGAAATCTTATTATTAATTTGAAAAAATTGACCGGTTCAATTGGAGATGTATGTTTTAGTCTGTCAGCTTTGAAGCCATTTTAATAGAACTTGACTCTTTTCAATTAATAATGCATGAATTTATATGTTGCCAGGTGAATTTCACTTAACAAGGGTGTGTTATCTTCGGCGTACCGAAGATAGCTGCCCTGTCTTGTTTTTGCTGCCCTCAAAAAAAAAAAATAAATAAAAATAAATTGTTTGTCACGCAAAGTTGAACTCCATTTGCCGACTCACCACAGAATGAAATTTGTGGAACAAAGTGCAAGCCACAAATGCGGATTGAAATCAAAGTCAGCAAAGACTGGCAAAGTTGAACTACATCAGTGTGTGAATACTAAGTAATTGTATAACCTCTCAAGTATTATCAAAACAGCGAACTTCAGCTTCAAATACAAATCTAAAAATACAACAAGTTACTTCAAAAATTAGAGCAGAGATTTTTTTATCCCTAATTACTTTAAATGTTAAAGCAAATATTGACTAATTTCAGTTCTTTTTGTATGCCTTGATTTTAATTCAGCTCAAAACATAAATGCTTATTGCTTTCGTAAACATATTTTAGATTTAGCATCTTGAAACCAATTCCAATCAAGCTTGTTAACTGAATACCCAGTTGAATTGCCAGTGGATAAAGCAGTTTCTGTGCTTGTTCATCTTAGGGACAAGTGCGTGTCTGGTTGAATATCGTTCCATGTAATTGGATTGGATCAGCCAGAAATGTACATAAAAGTTGATCAACTTACTTGTCGCTACCCGCCTCTCCCTTAGCTGCAAAAAAAAAAAAGCCGTTGCGCGCAAAACAAATTATATGCGGGCCGGAGGGCGTTGGGTGGAGGGCGAAGGGCGTGTCTGTTATCGACCTGGACTGCGACAAGTATGTGTAATATCAATAAAATTAGGCCATTGTGCTCTGGAACAGCCACCGGCATAGTCGGAGACGGGGACGGTACTGAAGGGCGTAAGTGTACAATCATAAAGCGCGACAGCGACTGTGCCAAACAATAAGCTGAAAGCCTCTTATATGTATTTTTATGTGCACCTCGTTCCAATCATTTCAAGCTGCCTCTTCAAGTCGCCCAGTCGCCTAATGCGACTTGAAAAGTCAACGACATCCGACGCTGGGCAGAAGGAACAACCTCTTTGGCGTCGACGTTGGCGTTGGCGACGTCGTTGGGTTTGGCGTTGGCGTTGGCGTCGGCGTTGGCGTCGGCTTCGGCGTCGGCTTTAGTTTTGGCTTCTAAATGCGGCGCGTTATTGTTTTGCCGTCAAGCAGGCAACCCCTTACCAATATACCTCTCCCCTTATCCCGCCAGCCACGCACACACGGTGCAAAAATGCCAACAGCAACACCAACACGAATGGCACCCATGCTGCTGGTGCCTGACGCATAGAGATGTGAATGTGGTTGGCTACAGGAACGGAACGTTGCAAGGTGGAAGGTGAAAGAATGGTGCAACCGTTGCCATTGCCATCGCCAACGTCAACGTTGCCGCTGGTGTTGTTGATGTTGTTGTTGTTGGTGTTGTTGTTGTTGTTGTTGTCGCTCGAGTGCTGCTTAAATATGAAAAACTAACTCGTTGCTGCTTTTCAAATTTTCCTGCACTTGACACTAAATTCACTTTGGCCAAGTAGGTGCTCCGTGTACTTCAAGCGTACTTTCGCTGGCAACAACAACAGCAGCAACAACGTTGTTGCATTATCCAACACTGGCGGCGGCAGCAGCAGCAGCAGCAGCAGTAGCAGGACTCGCACTCAATGTGTAGTAGTCGCTGCCACTGCCACAGATGTGGCTGTATGTGAACTTCTCCTGCCACCCGCCCAACCCGACCCGCCTCCTCACCTAAGCATCTCTTGGTGCACTCTGTGCAGGTGCTTGCAGCACAATGTACATACTCGTATCTTTATTTTATTACTTAAATAAATTACAAAATGGTTGTCGGTTAACCGAAGCCAAATGGCCATCCCGTTGCTGTTGCCCTGGCTGGCACTACTACTAGCTGAGGATCTTAGAGCATAATATATTGTTCGACTGCAACAGCAAAATTACCTGCTGCTAGCAACTGAAATAGAGCCACAACAAGTGGGTTCGTTGTTGTAGTTACCTTGGATCGGATGCACTCACACACTTTGTAAAAACCCACAAACCGTTTATTGATAGAGATGTGTGCAGTTCTTGTACTCTGATCCCGAAGGCATTCATCTTTCCAGCTTGGATACTTGAAACTTTAATAAATGCACGTGTGCATATAGCCAGGTCGTACAATGTGGGGGAGTATGGGCAAATCGATAAGCCATATAGTATACGTTTCACAGCTCAAATCACACAGTTTGCCTGTAATCTGGCCAAGCTTTAAAATACATTTGCATAACTTCACCTTTTCGCACATTTTTGGGCAAATGGCGATAAATGGGTGAGAAACTGATAGTTCGAATTTAATGAATAACTTTTGCTCAGGCAGATCCGAACGCAATCTTCCAGCTTTAAGTCAACAGCTTTATTCCGTTCCTTAGGCACTTGAAACATGATGTCCTTCAAACTGTTCCTCTCTATTGGCTTTATGTTGTTGTGGGATGTATGGATCCAAGATGCCCCGTTTCATATTTAAACTCATTGCTGTTCGTGAGTGAAATTCTGTTTGTGTTCTTAAATGACGCGAATCTGACAAAGCACCCTGAATAAAAACATATAGAATTAAAATATTTACCAACCTGTAAAGAAATAAAAAGGTTTTTGGTACAAGAAATTTGCAGAAATTGCTATTTGTAGCGTTTTCTTTTGTATTTTTTTTTTTTAAGAAACCAACTTTCAATGAGTTAATATGATAACTAAACGTTGCTCATCATTTGTTCTGAACGTGTGTATTTTATTGCCACTTGCCGCAATTGGAGCTGTCATTCGAGCGATCTTCTTGGATATCTTCTACTAGTCGAATTTAACGTTTAAACTTACCAGTTTGATCTAAAAGAGCCCATTGAAAGAAAAGGCATTTTGTTGTCTGGCTTTCAATTCTTACGTCTTTCTATTTACAAATTAAATGATTTTTCTTGTGTTCGGTCTAATTGTTGATTTGATTTGATTTGATTTGATTTCAATTTCGATTCGTATTTATATTAAGTATATGTTTAATATGAACTATAATTGGTTTCCGTATTATTATTATTATTATTTTGTTTGTGTTGTGCAATCATCGTCCTTTATGTGTTTATATGTCTGCATCAGTACAAGTCTGTATATGTATTGTATTTGCATTTGTAATTGTATTTTATAATTGTATTTGTATTTATTCTGTATATGTTTGTTATATGTAAGTATTGTTCTCCTAGTTGTTAATTGAAAACCCTCCATTTGATTATACATATGTTTGTAAAAGCGGGTAAAGCATAGTTATAAATGGGATATTGAAAGAAACTATTGCAAAATTTCACCACTCCGATTACATGAGCTCCACATTTGCTCAGTTGCTCACTTGCCGTAGTAGCTACCGGGCGGCTGGGTTGGGTAGTTCTTGGCGCCGCCAGAAGAGTCACTGCTGGAACCACCGCCACGGGACGATGATGGATTCTCGCTGAAGAGACCGCCAAAGTTCTTGGAGTTGAAGATCTCGCCTAGGCCGCTGCCACCGCCACGATTGGCAGCGCTATTGCCACCTCCTCCGCCGCTGAGCAGGGTGCCCAGGAAGCTGCTAGCGCCACCACCGCCGCCACCGCCAGCATTGCCACCGCCGCCAGAGAGCACGGAGCCAAACAGGTTACCAAGCAGATTGCTGCCAGCTGATGAGCCGCCGGGTGAGCCACCGCCTCCACCGGATGAGTAGCCGCCGCTTGGCTGATAGGCGTTGTTACCACCGCCATTAGCATTGCCGCCGTTGGCGCCGCCTCCCTGCAACTGCTTGGCAATTTGGCCTGCAATGATACCAGAAACCGCTTGACTAACCGCCGGATTGGAAAAGAAGTTGGAAAAGAATCCGCCGCCCTGCTTATCCTTGGGCTTCTGACCGCCGCTGCCACCGTCATAACCAGGCGCGGGCGGAGTATAGCCGGGCGCGGGCTGATAGCCGCCTGGGCCAGGCTGATAGCCGCCCGGAGCTGGCTGGTAGCCGCCGGGAGCTGGTTGATAGCCGCCTGAAGCTGGCTGGTAGCCCCCCTGTGGGTTGCTGCCACCTTGTGGATTATAGCCGCCGTACGGATTGTAGCCACCACCGCCATTGTTATTGTTGGGAAGCGAGGGATACAGACTATGCCCGCCAGCCGAGTAGCCACCACCATATCCACCGGAGCTGCCGCCATGGTTACCAGCTGCATCCGGCATCGGCGCGCTGGGCTCTATTGGCGCAAACGAGTTGTGGGTGTTGCCGGTGTTCACTTTACATCAGAGTCAGTGTCAGCGTAGCAGCAGAGCAGCAGCAAGCAATTAATGTTAGCCACAAAAGCGTTAAATAAAACGAAAAACAAAAATAAAAGAGAAACACAAAATGGATTTAGACAAATAATATATATATATATATATATATTTATATATATATATATATATTTATATATATATACATAATGGCAAAATGAAATCAAAGCATAATAATTATATGATCGGAAGTGGGTTGGAAAGTGGACGGGGAAGGGGGTTCAGTTAGATGGAGAGTTTTTGGTATGCGCTTCTTTTCGATTTACTTAGCTTAGGTTTCATTACAGTTGCTCGTTTTATTTTGATAAATGTACTATCCATATGCCTACAATCGATGAATTTCTCGATAGCAATATCGTTATCATATTTTTTTTTTTGTTTTAATAGCTTAGTCTTTATAAGTCTTCTCTGCCGTATAGTTTAGTAAATGTTTTCTTTAAATGCTTAAACTTTTGAAGTATGTTTGTTATATGATTATATAATATATATACACATACACATTTATTGTGTATACAGATACATATTATGCACTTGTAAATGCGAATGCTATGTACAACGCCAAGTTATCAATTTCCCAAGAGGGTTAGTAGGCTGTACACGAATAAGTAATGCCCTAATTTCATCACTTAAGTCCCCGCCAATTGGCTTCAATGTCAATAGTCGAGTTGCTTGAATACCCTTTGAATTTTTAATTGAATTTACAATGACTAATGAATAGTATTGTTTTTTTTTTTTTGTTAATATTTCATTACTACATAGTTGCATGCTTTTCATTTTTTTTTTTTTTTTTTTTTACGCCAGGGTTATGTGAAAATATAATTGATCAAATGCGTTAGTTAGTTTTTAATACTGTTTACATTGCATTCTTAAATGGGTTCCATTCAAATAAATGTGTGCAAATGTGTGCTCGTAAATAAATGGGGAAAAATAAGAACTGTGCGCTAAATGTTTGTACGGACGGAGTAAATATACTTATATATGTATGTATATATAAATGTATGTACTTTTTTCTGCTCTCATTTTAGGTCTTTTATTTATTCATAAAATCAAGTGAGAAGAAAATTTATAATACAACCAAATAAAACCCGAATAGGATAAATAAATATATACTACCCAATATTAAAAATAATACAAATTAAATGGAACTTTAATTATGAAACAAAAGACAATTTGCAAAATGTTTGCTCACATAGTTTTTGTTCTTCTCTGTGTTCGGTATTGTAATATTAGGTTGAATGATGTAAAAACTATCTCTTTGAGAGTTTTTATTTATTTGTTCGCTGCCTTTGTTGCTTATACAAAAAAAGGATACTCTTGACAAAGATGGGCAGAAATATCAATATCCATTAACAAGGCCAGCTTTATCATAGAATATCCACAAAACTATCAGTTGTTTGTGTTACCTTAGCCGGCAGCAAGTTGCGCAATGCATGTTGCATGTAAAAATGCTGTTTCCTGTGGTGAGTTTAATTCAAGATTTCGTTGACACTTTTGGTTCTTAATTGATTTTCAAGTATTTATGTAAGCATATTTGTATATATTCTTAATACACTGATATCGATGGCCAATTGCTTATGCCTCGATATAGTTTTATATACCTATATATTCGACCATTTAGCAGATATCAGAGTATTGCACAGTCGGTCACATCCGATTTCAATGCTCTTACATGTTTTTCTTATTTTAGTACGGTTGTATCTTAAATTTGTAATGCTTGGAAGCATTTTTCAGCTGTAGTTTGATTCAATGTTTGTATTTTCTTTTTTCTACTTCTTCTTTTAGTTAAATCATTAAAAACTTTTGCAAGTTGTAGGCAGTTTTTCCGCCTTATCTGCACTTGTTAAAAAAAACTATTATTATTACATTTAATTCTGTACTTTGTGCACTTTTACTGTATTATTATATTTTTTTTTTGATTTTGTTATTTTATTCACTTGTTTTGGTGTTATTTTCATTACGTGTTTTCGGCCTAAAAATGAGCTCGTTATGCACTTGGATTGGCATGCGTGTCCTTATCTACAAAAACCTAGCATGGACTGCCTTTGCAATCAACAACAACAACAACAACAACAGCAGTTGCAACCAAAGCAATTGTGAGAAGAGCAGCAACGACTAAACGAGAGCAGGAAATGGTTAACACAAAATTCGTAGCATCAACAAAAATGAAATTCTCATCAAAGTTGATGTGTGTGTGTGTGTGTGTGTGTGTGTGTGTGTGTGTGTGTGTGTCTGTGTGTATGCATGTGTGTGTGTGTGTTTGTGCATGTGTAGCAAGGTTTGCGGCTGTTGTCTGCACTGGGGGGCAAGCCCCAAATTAAATTCCAATTTAATTGAGCTGCAAAAAACAGAGAGAAATGCAACCGGCCTTCAGGGCCAGCAGTGGACCATCTACTGACTGATAGTTAGACCACACAAATGAACTCACACACACACACGCACACACACACACACACGCACGCACTTACACACGCTAACACACATAGGCAGATATCAAGTGAGCGGTCTGCTCGCACAATATTAAATTGAAATTACGTATACGTGCCGTGTGTGTGTGGGTATGTTTGGTGTGGAACTAAATCCCTTTGTTGTTGTGGGTGTATGGTAGCTGTAGTTGTTGCTGCCGCCATTCATGAAATAGCAGCACAGTCTGCCACACAAAGCAGGAGTCAACGATATGGCTGTTGCAGCTGTTACCATAGCAATTCTTGTTGTTGTTGCTGTTGTTGCTGTTGTTGCTGTAACCACCCATGTCGAGTCTTAAACTAGAGCAGTAAAACCATTAATTTCAATAAGAGAAAGCATATTTAAAGAAACCAAAGCAAAGCGATTGATTTGCCAATGGTTGATCGTCGTTGTCGTCGTTGTCGTTGTGATGCAGGATCAGGAGTAAGTGGGATCAGTGGGGGAAAGTAACTGCCGCTGCTACTGCTACTTTATTTTATTACGTGCTACCACTGCCGTCGCCTCTGTTGGCCAGCAGCAACAGCACCACTGCGAATAGGCCGATGAGTGCAGCACTGGAGCTGCTGAGTCGCACCGCTGCCGATGGATGCGCTTGGGTTTGACGATTGTAGGGGTTCTGTTGATTCTGGTTCTGATATTGTGGTGGTGGCTTGTTGTACATATTCGCGTTTTGATGATGGGTCTGGTAGCCCTGGTAGTTGCTGCCATATGGCGCCAAGCCGCCACCGCCGCCGCCGAGGATGCCTATGCTGGAGCTAGGCATGCCAACGCCGCCACCGCCACCAGGCGGTCCGCCAGTACCGGCCGGTCCCGAATAGAACGGTATCTGGCCAAAAACGAAGGGATTCATCGGCTGCATGCCATGCATGGGATAGCCCGGGTTGAGCACGCTACCTGGATGATTGGGTTGAGGAAACTGTTGAAAAGCTGGCGCTTGCGTTGGCGAATTATATGGAAAGATTGGCATATTGGGTATTATGGGCATATGATACTTTGCCCCGAACACATAATGCGGATCGACGCCGGTGGCAGAAGCGCCAGCGGCACCATTTGAGCCCTCTGCATTAGCGACGTTTTGGTTGCCGCCATTGCCGCCATTTTGTTGGCCGCCAAGGCCGCCATTTTGTTGGACATTCGACGGTTGCTGCTGATTACTATTTTGATTTCCATTGATATGGTTATTTTTGTTGTGATTGTTATTGTTGTGATTAAAATAGGTGTAGGTGTTAAGTGTGGGATTTGAAGATGCGGGCGCAAATATTTTACTCTCAGGCCCCGTATTTAAGCTGGATCCTGTTAGAAAGCCATGGCAATGATCGGCGAGAGCAGTTGTGAGCGAGTAAGATAGACAGGGAAAAAAGAGAGAAGAATGCAAATCCATTGGTTAATCAGCGTTGAACGATCCACCAGCGGCTGCTACTGCTGCATGCGATTGAGCAAGCTTTCGTACTCAAAGCTCTCTCTCCCGCTCAGTGTCCAATGTGAGCGCACTCTTCGGCCATTTAAGAAGAGATTTTGCATGCATGCCGCAAACAGCAGCTGGTGGAAGGGCGTGCTTTTTCTATGAATGTGTGCTAGTGTTTGTTTGTGAAGGAGAGAGAGAGAGAGAGAGCGAGTAAGCAATAGCAAATGAATGCGAGAGATTTGCAAAGCTTGCATTTATCCAGTTATGTATGTATGAATGCAGGCAGGTACACTGATGCATATATGTATTTGTAGGTATGTGTGCAGCAGCCAAAGCTCAGTGTTGGGCAATGAGACAATGAATGAGCGACGAGAAAGTGCACGTTGAAGGAAATCAAAAAGCAAAATTTCTCTTGTTTTGAGTGAGACAAATTGAGAGCGTTGTATTTTGTATTTGCGCTTATGCAAATGTGTGTGTATATGTGTGTCTGTGTGTGTGTGTGTGTGCATGTGTGTGTGTGTGTGTGTGTGTGTGTAGGTAAAGTTCTTGATTTTCATATGTAAGTAGTAGATTATAATGTACAAAAATATACATATATAAAATAATGCAAATGATAAGCAACCATATATAATTGTTAGCTACAATATATGTACACATACATATGTATACCCATCGATACGTATGTATACATGTATGTCCCTCGATCTGTCTGAACGTCTGCCGATCTCTCTATATTTAGTACGACGTGTTTTTGCAGTCGTCAATTTGGAACGAGCTCGCCAAGCTCCACCAAACCCAAGTCCACAATTTAAAGTGAATAAAGCACACAAAAAAATAAATGGAGAACCAAAAAACAACACAAAAAAAAGAGCAAATAAATAAATAAAATAAATACCTGACGGATTAACTGACGACGACGAGGAGGAGGGATTGGCCTGGTTGGTGCTGGAGCCGCTCTTGCGCTGGCACGTTGGATAGTTGCCGCAGTCCTTGCCGTCGCGCTGACTATAGCTGCACGAATCGCTGGTGATGATGCACTCCTCAGTGGGCAGGCAGCCGATGTCGGCGCAGCCGCGTCCATACTCTGCACGCACATACGTTACGGGTAACGGAATTCAATACGGAGACAGAATCGTCGAAGGACGCAAGGACGGGGTCAATATGGTATTGGTATTGGTGTTGGTGTTGATGTCGTTGTTGGTGTTGGTGTTGGTGTTGGGAACAGTTGTTAAGTGTTTCGTTGTTGGTTTTACAGTGGGAAAGTCAAAATAATACAAATTATAAGATAAGACGTGGACGCGAACGTTTTATAACGATGCCAACAATGTCAAGAGAGAGAGAGATGATTATAGTGATGATGATGACGATGATTGCATGATATTTATTTTTTACATTACGCAGACACATATAAGAAATGGAGTAATATAACAAACAAGGAAAGGAAAACAGACAGAAATAGAGAGAGAGAGAGAGAGAAAGATAAAGACGATCAAGGATCCAGCCAGTTGCTTGAACCGGCCGAACGGAAGGCTCCAACACGCCAAAAGTGGCGTAGGAGCAGGAGGACGGAACAACAACAAGGACAACAAAATAAAAATGAAACATGTTGAAGACCATTTTCCGTATACTTACTAGAATAGGCATCCACATGGCTGAACTGCAGCTGTACCGCCAGTAGCAGCATTAGGGTAAGCCCTGCCACACCCATCTTCGACATAGTTGCAAGTGCGCTTGTGGGCGTATGTGAGACCTCTCCAAGATCCCTCGGCTTGAGTAGATTGCTTCTGTTCTTGTTGTTGTTCTTGTTGTTGCTGTTGTTGTTGATGTTTCTGTAAAATGACGCGAACAGATGTTGCAACTGATTATTAGCAAGTTGATGGTGGACTTATAAAAATGTATTCATATTTTTTTTCTAAAATGTCGTCTCTGTAGACCAAGTTTGCACAAGTATGTAGCATTGATAACTGGACTCAAGTTTACTGCGGTTATTTGCGTTACTACGCAGATACAGCCGAACGATGCAGACGAGACAGAGACCGGGCAGGACGAAGAGGAGAACTGTGGCACAAACACAGACGGCAGGCATGGCACATAGACTGAATGGCGTCGCATTTGCTTGGCACATTTCCTCCTTGACTTTATTTTGGTCTACTTGCCGCATATGACACGCCCACATGCGGTCGACCCGGCTTCTGATATGGCCAACGACTCCAATAAATATGGGCAGCTGTGCCAACAATTATATTGATAGTTGGGCATCTCGCAAATTAGAAGCTTAATTTGACGCCTAATATATTTGTTTGGACATGGAGCAAGTAAGATTAGACTAGACTGTCGCAAATTTTCATTTCTTTGTGTTGTGAGGCTGCCAACAATTATTTCTGGTGCATTGAAGTCCTCAAAGGACGCACATAATTCAAGAATTCTAAAGGGAATAATTAGTAGTATTTACACAGAACAGAACAAAGAGCTGTTCTTAGACGAAGTGGAAAGTTTCTTTAAGTGCGAAGGGGATAAAAGAATCCCACGAAGGGTTCTCAGTTGATAGGCTTTCAAATATGCATAGTATAGAGCTTACTATTGTGGTTATTAACCATTTTAATTTTAAATGTTTAAATGTAATTTATCTTTTCAATGTTGAATGTTGGCAACTCTTGTGAAGTTTTTGGCGTTATAGTACATGACGCGCAAATTGAAAAGCACTCAAAAAATGTGGCACATATCAAAAGCAAACAATTTACGGAACATTTCAGAATTTCGCCCGCACAATCTGGATTCAGCTTAATACGGGGAGACGGCTCTGCGCGCTGTCAAGCTTCATTTCCATATTCAAATTTCCGTAAAAATGACGGAGCAAGTTTTTTGTTGTTTATTTTTTTTATTATAATTTTTTTTAAATACCTTAGCAGGGGGTATTATAAATTTTGTAACGAAGCGTGTAACGCTGTGATGAAAGCATTTGCGTATAAGAATTTTAAGAATATTTCAATGTTAACACACCAGAAAATACTACCAGAGGCAAGTGTGCCTCAGCCGTAGCGTAGGGTGGATTATCCGAAACAGTTGGATCATAATTGATTGATAGCTTAGTAAGCCATGCATTTCGTTTTGGTATTAAATACCTCAGAAGTTCACAAGTGTGCATTGCTTTCGACTGAAATTATTGAATTATGTGAGGGAATTAATTAAAATAGAGTATTTATTGTTCGCCAATGCCAAGATAATTGCAAATATTACGAAGGTAAAAATGTTGCTTTGCCCTAAAGGAAATTGATTGAAAAGCATTGATTTGTTTGTATTATATTTTTTTAAATTTTATCTGCATTTTTTATTTTTTTTCAATTTCGGTCGAATTTACTTGTGATTAATTTTTACATGGCGATTTATCGATAAGGGATGGTTTGAGGTACGTTAAAGGAAATATAAATGAAATGTGAATTGTTGACCAAATGAAAACTCATAAATTGGGCGACCATCGATGATTTGAGCGCCACTTCATTTGTCGCTCTGAATGCACCAATGCGTTGCGAGTCTACAAAGCGAACACAAATTGGAGAATTGGAGAGTTGGAACTGGAAAGCCGCAGCTATGCAGCCGCTATTGTAGTTGGTGCTCAAGCTGAAGTTGAAGTTTGAAGCTGATTTTGGAGTTGGAGTTGGAGTTAGAGTTTGTGGGCATGATGCTGGAAAAAATGCCACACAAATGTGTTTTGTCTGTTTTTTTTTTTTTTTTTGTTTTGATTCATTCCTTCATTTTTTATGCCTTGCGGCAAAAGCAGCGCACACATCATTTCAGCTGTTCCCTATTCTTGGTTATGTTCTCGCTCCCAACCCCACTGCTGCTGCTGCTGCTGATGATGGTGTTGCTCCCACTCAACTCAACTCGCTCTTGTCCATCCGTTTGTCTCCCCGTCCATTTCGTGCATTCGTCTGTGTTGGGCCATATCCCGGTCGACGGAAGCCAAAAGTGGAAATGCATGATAAATGACACGACGCTTTGCTTACTTTTTGCTCCTTTCTCTCTGTGCCCGGCTCTTCATTTTGTTCGTTTTGTTGCTCTTACATTTGCCCCCGCGCGCTGCTCGTGTTCAAGGAAAGCAACAACAACAGCAACCATTTTTATTTTAAGATACAAAACAAGTGGACGAAAATTGTGGAACGATGACGTCGTAAATATTTTGTTGCAACATTTTTTTGTGCCACACTCTGGGCGTGTGCTTGTGTGCATGTGTATGAGCGTAGTCAAAGAATCACACAAGAATAAAAACAGCAAAGCAAACTGTCCGCGAAACGGAAGCACTAACTAAAACAACTGCAAGGGGAGCCCAGCTCAAGCGGAACAGAACACAGGCCACAACACAGCACAACACAGCACAACACAACACAACACAACACAACACAACAGAGAACAACATAACTCACAGGAGCATTCACAGTAACTGAAGCCAACCGGCTAGAAAGAAGCCTGTAATGAGCTACCACTCAACGCGGAACAACTACTCACATATAATGTTTTTGCAATGTGTCAAAACTATTTAATGCTTTAAGAACAAATCGATTCAGCTTCTTAATGAAGCTGGAAAACAAGTTTGATCCTTGAATGCAGAGTTACTCAACTATTCACTATGAACACAGAGTGCACAGCCTGAGTCCAAGTGATCCACAAAAACAAATGTACATCGAGTGTGTATGAAACACGTATAGTTTGTAGTCACGCTGAGTCGACGAATAGTTGTGAACTGCCTGCTCCGACGAGCAAGCCTGTATTTTATTGAAAATTCTTAAATCTAAACACCAATTTTTTCTTATCTAATGCAGCCGCTTGTGAGGCGATCGCTTTGTAGATCCTCTGCTATCGCTAAAAGTAGCTTGACCCCATGAAGGCCAGCCACCCACGCAAGCGTGAGAAAATGGAATAGTAATAACATAAGCAGTGTGATAAGCGTAAGTCGAATACCAGATAAGAACAGATCAAAACGCACTTTGGTGCGGTCAAACAGTCAATGTTTGTGTGGCAGATGCGGGGAATACGAATTGGCAGGCCAGAATGAGAATGCCGCATGAATCCGCTACTTTGCTTGGAACGCCACATGTTCGAACTCGAACAATGTGCATAGGGCATGAGCACATCTGTTTAGGGGCTTTCTAACGTACAACTTTTTGTTTGCGAAAACTGCCTAATATTTGTACTATTTTCTTTTTACTATGCCAGGTAAAATTGTTTTTCTTACCAAAAATGCACAAAACTCGTGGATTATTCATGGCTTATGTGTGTGTACAACTTTTTTGTTTTTCAAGATTTGTTTACCGAACTCAATAAGTCTGAGTGTTATTGGTTCTAACGGCACACCGAAAATATCAACATCGAACTAACTGTTTCTATAGCACATATATGTATGAAGCTGCCATTCAAACAATCTGTAACTTTTCAAAGTAATTCTTAACTGGAATTAGTTGGCAGCAAGTGGAATTTTGGTATTGAAATGCTGCATCCCTTAAATAGTTTTGTTCTGTACAAAGAAAGAATTGCAATTGCAGTCGATTGTTGCTTGTGTAAATTAATATTTCGATATGGCATTGGGGGTGGGTGTTTGTGGTTCGGGTGGCGCTGTTGAAGTGGTAGCGGCATAATAAATTGCCTACAACAGCAACTTGGCAGAGAGCAATGTGCGCATTGATATTCCTAAGTGTTGTAGGGTGCACACTGACGCTGGCAGCGACGCCGGCAGCGCTGTGGTTCGCGAGGCATAAACCGAAAATTCACACTTGGTTACTTCCTTCATGACTTTGGATATTATTGTGGTTTATGTTAGCGCTGCCACTTGCCGGCTGCCCGACGTCTCTTGAAGCGGGCACGCCCCGACGCCCCAGCGGCATGTTGCCGCATGTTGCCTGCCGCTGTGTGATGTATGACTCCATGAAATGCGATATATTCATGTTAAATTATTTTTACAAAAAAACGAAAAGGAAATGAACACGAACTGCGATGAGACAAGACAAGAGTGGAAAGTGAAGAGCAAACGAAACCAAAAGAAACAAAACGAAGCGATATAATGATGATGATGATGATGATATATGACGTTGATAATGATTATGAGGCAACGTCAATGCGGCCAGTGGTGCAAGCCCCTCTCTGGCAAAGTCTGCAGCTTAAAGCGACAGTGTTTCCCCACGCCAAGAGGCGCCTCATTATTGCAATTGTTGATATTGATCAATCAATTAATAGTTTTCAACTTTCATTATTCATTCATTGGGTTCCATCAAACCCAACAATATTTTCTTACAAATACAATCCTGATAGACATATATATACATGTATATATATATTTATTTATATATAGTATACATTTATATATATTCTATAAATTTATAGACTTTTCTGGGCATACGGAGTAGTGGGTAGTGGTACCTGTCTGCCTCCACTTTGCTCAATTGTTAAGTGAAAATTGGCGCAGCAGCTGCAACGCAGCCGGGAGCTGACAAACTGACATCCATTTGTCATTAGCGTGCCAGGCGGAACTGGAAGAGGGGTGAAGGCGGGAGTGCTGGGCCTTTTTTTCGGCCATTGGCATACGCCAAGTGTTCAAAGCGTTTATCAACAAGTTTAATTAGCAAATGTCGCGTGGGTAGTTCGGATCCTGATAGGGGCTGGTTGGGGCGGGTGCCCCGGGCAGGAGCATGACCAGGCAACTCTGGTATATTAAATTCCAGGCAGCAAACGAGGGAATGCCAATTCGTGGCAAGGCGCCCCAGGCACACAATTTTGCTGACTACGCAAAAAAAAAAAAAAACACTGAACAAATTCCCAAAAAACGAAATCTTTGTAAGGCAGTTAATTAAAAATTTGAATGTGCAGGGAAGCGGATGTGTGGAGAGATGGCCGTGGTGTCTATCTGTATGTGAGAGACAAAATCCGGCCCCTAAAGCCCAGAACAAAGACCAGATCCAACAGTAGAAGCAGGGAAAGAACCATAATTAAAGTTAGCAAGTTTGCAGACTAATTGAAATGCACTAAAACTGCTTCAAACTGCATTTTGAATAAGCTTGTCAACAAATTTAAACAATTTGCGGATCATCTGTCAAATTCTTGAAACTCTACGCTTGACAGCGAGTCTTGGCAATATCTACAGCGCAAAATTAAAAAAAAAAACTGTTAAAATTTCATGCTGGTCAGGAATATATATGTACATTATGCCGTCGCTTGACTTTTCATATACTGCGGTTGCATGTGAACATGCCTGACATGTTGCCAGCCAGCGAAATAGAAAATAAATTGCTTATCAAACATTTGTTAGGCGCGTATATATATATGTGTATATACATATATATGTAACCACAACATGTTTTTTTTTTTTTTTTTTTTTTTTATAACAGTTATATTTTAAACATTGCGGGAGGGACACTACCTGCGGTACACCAGCTCCAGTGCGGCGGATGTTTGATCGCTCGCCCCTAACTTCAACCGTAAAAGAACGGCCAAGCAGGTAAGACCTGAGCAGTAAATACTGCGCCGATGGTAGCAGAGACTTAAGCTTAAAAAGCAGGCCATCATGCCATACGCGATCAAATGCTTGCTGGATATCCAGGAAGACGGCAGAGCTGTACTGCTTATTTTGCTTATCAGCAAGCTTATCGGTCGATATGACGAGACAAGATTATCTGGCTTGCCAGGTTTCGGAATCATCGCAATCACAGCGCACTTCCACGGAGTGGGGAAGTGGTGGATGCGAACCATGGAGTTAAAAAGTAGCACCAAGAACAATACTCCCTTCTGTGGGAGGGCCTTAGCAACTCTGCCGTCAACGCCATCATAGCCAGGGGTCTTAGTGGACTTAAGCCTGGGAATCTGTAAGCGGACCTCAGTAGGGGCGATAGGGGTGATCGGTTGTACAGGATCTAGATCTGCATTTAAAAATGCTTCAGTGTCCTGTACCTGGCTGGGCGATGCTAGTGCAAAGGGCGTGAAGCGACTTTGCAGCTCGTCCGCAAACGCCGATGCAATATCTGCATCCGATCGACACCAAGTGTTGTCAGGTCGCATAATGGGGATCCGCCCGAGTGGCTGCCGCTTGACACAACGCGTTGCCTTCCACAAATTGAATCCATGATTCTTACGGGTCTATCTTTTTGTCTTTTTATGTGTCTTTTTTAACTTTTGTTTACAAGTATTATTATTGTTTTTTTTCGGAAATCGATTTCCATTCGCAGAACGTGCAAAGTTATCGATAAAATAAAATAAAATTACATTTGAAATTTGCATTGCCAGACGGAATAACAATTTATAGAAAAAAGTGTTGCATATTTTGAGGTGATTTTTCAACGTACTCATTGAAGTAATTCACATTTGAAATTTGCATTGCCAGACGCAATGACAATTTATAGAAAAAAGTGTTGCATATTTTGAGGTGCTTTTTTCAACGTACTCATTGAAGTAATTCCCAAATGGTTCTGGCTTCGAGCAGGTAATACCGGTCTATCTTTTTGTCTTTTTATCTGTCTTTTTTAACTTTTGTTTACAAGTATTATTATTGTTTTTTCGGAAATCGATTTCCATTCGCAGAACGTGCAAAGTTATCGATAAAATATAATAAAATAAAATGATGTGTAAAACCGTACGAACAATCTGAGCATTGAGTGCTATTAAAATTATGCTTTTTAAACAATACAATACTGTGACCAACACATGATCAAATCGAGAGGGACAAGGGACTCTTGTTTAACTTTATAAACAAGCTAAAAAGTTAAAAGCTAAGCGAGGCATGCATAAAAAGCAGACTCGACCTCTAAGTCTGGCATCAGACCTGTAGTGCGACACAAGTCCAGACAAATGGCACAGATCCTTTAACCATTGTTCACAACTCGAAGCCGAGCTGAGCTATATAAGTCTGCCTGACTGCTCTCTGACTCACTCTCTTTCGTTCTCCACAAATCTCGCTACTTTGCATTCTATCTATTTGAATATGCAAATCGGTTGGCAACTGCTGATATTGCCAGGGTAAAAAGCATTCGGTATTAATTCGGCAGGAACCTTAAGTGGCTTGCAACGGCAACATGCAAGTAAGGCAACAAATATTATTATTAGTTGCCAGCGGACAAGGACGAGAACGATGAAGATGACGATGACTGGGACGAGGTTCGCTGATTACTTCATCTGGTATTGCCTCTTAGCCGTCTCGGGCAGATTTTTTAATTTCCCCACTCAACGTCTAAAGACTTATTAGTCGATTGGCAACGCAGCGTATGCGTGATGCAAATTGTGGGTGGGAGGAACGAGGGGCGAGGGGAGAGGGGAGAAGTAGGGTGACAGGCATCTCAACAGTTAATCGGCCATTGCATTTTGCCTGCCTTGGGCCACATTACGGTAATTAAAACTTTCCTCGTTATCCGTCATAAAAATGAAATTTTCCTTTCTTTTTATGCGTTAATCCCCCTCCCTCTCCCTGTCTCCATCTCTCCCTCTCTTTATCTGCCGCTCTTGCATTATCTATGCAATACGCTTCGCTGTTTCATTCTATTACTAATTTCGCCCCGTACACTTTGTAAATTGTGCCCTTGAGTGAGTTGCATTGGAAATAATAACTTCCGCTTGCCTGCTTCTTTGACTAACAAATGAAATGATTACCAAACAACAGTTTTGCTGCCAGGCAGTCATCCCTTTTAGACCTACCCCTGAGCCACAATTTTATTGCAGCGAGCAACAAAGAGAAAATTTCGCTTCGCACTGAGGCAAACTTTATTATACTACTTATAAGAAAATGCGCCAAATAGAACTTTCTGACTTGAACCCAGCAACAGAAGGCAGGCAGTTAAAATAAGCGAGCGGAAGGCGGCACATAGGGACATAGGGTGTGTGCCTTGTGGCTTGTGGCGTGTGGCGTGTGGCGTGTGGCGTCTATGCCCGGCAGGCAACACAGAACGTACACATTTGCTAGACGAGGGGTGTCCAAGCATCTAAGCGCCCTAAAACTTTTATTAAGTATGCGTATAAATATGTAAATATCTTGAATGCCAATTAATTACATATTTCTTATAATCCTCCTAGCAATCTGGCACAGCTACTCTGCTCCCCGAATCGAGATCATCCCTGTATTGCCAACAATAAGATTAGTTTCATTTTTGGATTACTTATTAAAGAGTAATTTCAATTGACTTACATATTTATTTATTGCATTTGCAAGAACTTCTGAAACGTACCTCGCATTTTTGCAATAACCGCTTATAACTGCGGATAATAATAACAAAGGCAAGCGTTCAATTTTCCCATTTTTGTGTGTGAGTGTGTGTGTTATTGTGCTATAAGCAAGTGAATAAGCCACCATCCATTGCAGCCCAACTCTTGGCCCCTGTCCCGTAAAAAACAGAAAGCGCCAACACCCATCGATAGTGAATCCACTCATTCCAGGCCGTTGAAGCGCAACCGGCGAAGTGCATCTTCAACTTTTCGTGAAGCTGGTGGAAAAACGCGAATGTTTATATCAACTGAAGCACTCAAATAACTTACAACACCAAACTCTAAGCGAAATATTTGTTCAGTAAATAATGCATCGACTGCATTTACATGAACTTCCCCACTGATCGTGGGCTAAACAATGTTAGCTTACGCACAAGCAAATGCATTGAAAACCAGCAGTGTTTTTATACTCTGCTTCCGAAGCGAAATCTGTGAATCTTTTTTTTTTTGTTGCGAATAACAGTGCAGAATAAAAAATGTTTATAATGAACCTTACGTTTCCATCAAGTGTGAGTACATTGGCAAAATAATTGTACTCGTAGTTGCCAGCCCAGCTAACCACACCCAAGCAAACAGGCTGCTAATGCATGTTATGTGTGAGATTGGCGCCAGTATTTTCGTGCTGTGCTTTACAGTGCCTGGCAAACACTTGGCAGCAAGAACGCCTTTTTGAAATTGTATTTTAATTGAAATTGAAATATTTATGCTGGCACTTGCCACCGAGGCAAGTGACGCGCCGCGATGTTGATGTTGGAGCTGCTGACTTTTAAATTTAATCAAGCGCCAAGTGTAAAGCAAAATCTAAACAAAATGCCAACATGCCCTCCAATGTGGGTGTTTGTGTGTGCACAGCCTGTGCCGTCGAGTGCTTATATTAGTTGGGGTAGCATAAATTTAATTAAGTTGAGAAATGTCAACGCTGCTGCTTTTTCACGAAGTCTCGCATCGCCTCATATTATTTCTTGCCATTCCTTTCATTTTGTTTCCGTGTTCCGTTTCGTTTAACGGACGCCATTTTGGCATTTTTTACAGCCGGTCGCCACTGCTGGTAAATTATCCTTACACACACACACACACACACACATTAATTTCATGCAAGGCTGAGGTTCGAGACGAGCTCAATCGAGTAGTATCAATGTATTCTTGAAAAGAATTTACTGATAACGGCGTCAAAATAGCTGAAAGCGGGTCGAAAACAGTCTGCTTACAGGCGTGAGTGGATCGATCTCTGAAGAGGTTGCCAGCAATGAAACTTTCAAATTGTTTACTATTATTAAAATTGGCACAACACCGTGATGCCCTTATTACTAATTTGTAATGGGTACTCATCAGAATAAAAGAACGCTTGCCACCTTGCGTGTAAGTTCTGGTATGGGTGTGGGTGTGGGTGGTGTGGATGGAGAGTGCAGACGTGTCTGTCAATGCTGGCCATGGTTAGACAAACATAAAGTGAAAATTTTCAATTTCGTATGCAAAACTGTGGCACTGCTCGATAGTCACGCACCACAAAATGGGGCGTTCAGTGGGTGTGGCAATGATAATATTCACTAAGAGAGAGAGAGAGAGCGCTAGCTGCCCTTAGTACAGATTTTGCCTTTTACTTTGACTTTGCATTTGCGTATTCCTTAAGCTAGATTTTGTGTGCTGATAGGCGCAAAAAGTCAAGTTGTGGCAGCCAATTAACAGCGACCGAGGCATCAGACCCTTACCCGTAGCGGGTGCAGCCGTTAAGAAAAGCACAAGTTAAACAAAACGGGCCAAAGTGCACACATACACACATACACACGCACACACGCACACACTCACACACAGGCACACAGACAATGACCAACCGACTGAGATGCCCAGAGCGAGAAATTGAGGGTCGTGTGTATGTGCGAACGTGCTCGTGCCCCATGCTGCATGCTGTAAGCTCGTTTATAAAGTTGACAAAAAACGTTTGGGCCGACGATAATCATCTGGCAGTTTTGCGCTATCAGCGACACACACGCACACAATGGACCAGGGCCAAAAGGAACCACTGAAGCGTGCCAAACATGAGGATGGGCACGAGAATTGGGCTGTGGCTAAGGATGAGCCTCAGTGGGAGGAATGAATGAATATACATAGACATGACCATGGAAATGAGCATGGGAATAGGAAGCTCGACACTTTTGCTTTTGTCAGCATGCTGTGATATGGGTGAGTTTAGAACAGGGTGCCCGTTTCCCACCAATTCTTTTTTCCGAAAGATGACTGGCAAGTTTTAAAGCGATAAAGCAGCGTGCATGGAGCGAAAGAAGCCAAAGGACTGGGGTAACAGATAAGGAGCATGCAACAGAAAACAACACCTCGGGCTTGACCTGCTAATTAGCGGAAGAAGTTGAAATGCCATGTGTCACACTTTATTGTTTAACATGATAATAAAAGACAGACACTTGGCCCACCGAAGATTTCATACCCTTCCGTAACGGATTCCATATCTGGCTGACATTTCTTATATGAATTATGCCATAAAGTTGCTGTATTCAAAATAATATTTTTGAGTTTGCTGTTTCCTGTGTATTTCAATATTCAGAGTTAAAGATATTGGTAAAATGCGTGCAAAACTGTTATATTCATACAGAATTCATGAAAAAGTCTACGCCGAAAAATCCACTAGCAACTTTTCGACCATCATCGCTTTCTCAAAACTTTACTGATTTTCTAATCATGATCACGGCTTATCATCTAGATTAATGCAAAACATTGTTTGTTTAAATTCAAGTAAAAATCTTATCTTTTTGTATGGTCACCATAAATAAACAATATTTCAGTTTATGTGTACTTTTCACTTCTTTTCGCATTTATTAAAAAATTGTATTCATTGGTAGAGTTTTGGGTTGTGTGTTTATTATTTCACATCAAATACTGGCATGTTTGGGTACTTATGTATATATTTTTGCACGATTCAATTGGAAATCTTCTAATTAGGGAGTGTTCCATAGAGGACACTTACTTTGTGTTCTGCTGCGATTTATAGTTCACAATGCTCTGTTTGTCGGCATCGTTGCAAGCAAATTATAGCATAAATCTGAAAAGTTCGAAACGCAAAATGCAAATGCTTTGCACATTGAGCGTGTGTGTTTTTATTCACCGTTTTGTACTTTTTAATAATCATTTAATATACTAATTAGGAACAGGGCAAATAAGAAATATATTTACGTCTGTGCCACGCTGCAAAACTGCAGTCAAGCATATGCTTCAAAGGATAAGCAGGACTTGAGCCCGCGCAGCTGTTCGGAACACTGCATAGTTGCCACATTTGAATACCTCTGCAAGTCAGACTTTCCCTGGATTCTGGCAGTGGCCTAATTGGTGTAATCGCTTCTATTGGATTCCCTATCATCTTTGTTGAATTTCGGGCAAGTTGTTAGTACATTTTCGGGTGGAACTTCCTTCACCTAGTCCCTCTCTATCATCTGTCTTTATTATTCTGTCTGTCCCAATTGCCAGCTGATATTCCAATTGATTTGGCGACGGTGCATGCGTTACATATACCTATCTTTGCCTGTACACTACATCAATATATTCTTAAGAACCCAGATTCCAACTTGCACTTAATCACATCAATGGGGATTTGTAATGGATAAAAAAAAATTATTTAAAAAGAACAGGACATTTTCGATTCGTTGACAATACAATATTATTGTATAAGCACACGAATTTGTTTCAGTGCACACGCATATGACTTCATACACACATAGCTAGCAAATCAGGTTAAACACACAAGCAATGAGCTGCGAGCTACGATGAACGAGGAGTGCAGTGGGCCATGCGAGCACGGGATATGAGGAAGGCTTACTCCCACAGACGGCGACAACAGCGTCACGCCAAAGGCAAAGGCAAAGGCAAAGCCGACGCCAAAGCCAACCCAATTGGGTCATAATTGCTTTACGGACGCCAAACGCAAATGAGTCGTAAGCGGAGCAGCAGCAACGGAGAATAACTACACGAAAGCTGCTTACTGCTAACGAGTAAATGTAACCGGGCCTGTCAGGGGTTGCAAAGGATGCAGGTTAAGGGTCACTCTTGTCATGGGCAGACCGATTGCATTCAATAATGTGAGTATGTGCACAACCCCTAGTTAAGGGTGTGCAGACAAACACATCGATAAATTAAGTGTGTGTGGTTCTATTGTGTGTTAATTCAGTTTATTAACTGTGCGACAATATTGATTAGCTTGTAATTTAATTGCTCTATGCTAGGTAGATACATATTTAGCATTGAAAAAATATGTCAAATATGCAGTTGCTTGTCACCTAGCGGTGCGGCCACACCTTCGCCATCAGACTATTATACAAATTAGGATTAACTTTGGGCCATTCTGCAGTCAGTTGTTGCTGACTGTCGCCATTATTCATGTTGATATTTTTGCAGTTTTTCGTGCACGTGACTGCGTTGAATGGCTTCTAGGCTGCACCGCAGACAGTTAGTACAAAGCGACAAATTACATTTGTGTTGATTTAAAATGAGCACAATAAATGCATTTTAAAACACACACTCGCACACTCGCACACACAGCTAAACACTCACAATGGTGCACACATGGCCACTGGAGTGCGAATTCAGTCAGTCGTTAAGCAGCCTATGGGGAAGTGAAGGGGCAAAGAGCGCAAAGGAAACGCAGTTAATGAGCCCCACGTGGCCAACATGTTAAGCCCAGTTAGTAAATGCATCTGTTTGCCACCTCCGAGACCTCCCGGCTATTTGCATTTGATTCATGAGCCTCGTCATTTTTGTGATTTAATTGCCCCGCGGCCTCGCGACTCTCCTGCCAATGACTAAGGACAATAACTCTGCAGTTTTCTATACCCTTGCGGAAGGCATTATTATTTTGCCTGAAATGTGTAACGCATAACGATCCCATAATGCACATATATATATAGTTATATATATATATATACATATATGTAACTAGCCGAGCCGATATAGCTATTTCAGTCTGCCTGTTTCTACGCGAGGTTCACATACTCGTATACATATAAATATGTGTAAGAGAAGGAAAGCTTCACTCGTCTAGAATTAAACTTCTTGTTCATCAAGATATGTCAACTAAAGTGATTGGCGTGCACGCTGGTCAGCAAGAGTATCCAATCTTCGTCGACCCCAACTGTAGTTTTTCATTTAAGCTCCAACATTAATATATCATAAATAAATCCGTTTTTAAAACGGTTAAGAAACCGCCCTGGCTTTTTGCGCTTATTCATCGAGTGCAGCCAAATACATCATGAGGCTGACGAGGCGTCAACGGCAGGCAGACATTTGGTCGCCAAAGCTGCCACAGCACCAAAAAGAAGGACGGCAGTGGCAGAAGGAACCGCAAGCAAAACAACTTTATAGCTGGGCTATTCGTAAATCGCATACATTTTAAATGGCTAGACAAAGTAGTGCCACATGCGAGTCGAACGGAGCAGAGTGGGCGTTGAGATTGGGAGTGGCATTGGCCAGTTGCTGTAGCTGACATATATGGATATATATATATATATATGTATATATATATATATATATAGAGAGAGAGAGAGAGACAGAGGACAACAATGACGCCAGAGACCATTGGACACTGGATGTCGTCTTATTGGATCGCTCTTTGGGGCAAAATAAATTACCATAATTTAGGGGTAATTCATTGCCAGCGGCAGCAAGAGCTCACAAGTACAGCAGCACAGCACAGTTCACAAAGAGGACAAAATGTTGCGTCAGGGCGGACAGCAGTTGCCGGACACTCGGCTACGGGACTTTTGTTTTTATTGTTTTTATTTTTTTTTGCCGTCGTTGTCTTGCAAGTCAAGAGTGGACTTGAAACATGCACGACCCGGCAGAATGATGTGTGTTTTGTAACTAGGTCCATGTCGTACAGATAAGAGTATATCTGTATATATATATATATATATATGTATATATATGTATACAGCACAGACGGCAGCTCTCTAATTAATTTTGTAAGCTATTCAGATAATTTTCACATTACACAGTACAATGATAAAAACGTACAAAATTATTTAAGGATTAGAAGAGAGCGAGCTACTGGAATTCACAAGAATTTAATTTTCTTCCGCATCTTCATCTGCTATCTGATAGCACAATATTTAGCTGAGCAATACTTGTTAGGGCATTTCATCTTCGGCGGTCTGCAGTTGGCTGTTTTGCTAATATTTTCTGTTAAGACTGTATTTGATGTTGTTGCTGCTGTTTAGTTAAGCTTTTGATAAACTGCCCCGCGCAACTTGAAACTTTGTCTGAGACAGAGACGGGTAACTGGCCACTATTGAGCAAAAATGTTGGCCACTTTAAGCAGGCGCAAATCCAGCTAGTCGTACAAGGCCAATAAAGTTCAATAGCCAATGCGACGCCTGCGAAATGTGCGCACAGCTTATTTAATGCACATTATCATATTGTTTTTTTTCGCCCTTTCAAATTTTGTATTTTGGTTTTGTTTTGTTTTTTGTTTCTGTTCCTGTTTCGGTTTTCTTCCCCTTTTTGATAGTCTGCCAAGAAGCGGCATAAAATTAAAATATTTACATGGCACAAACAACGACCTCTGACCTGCTAAAAACGAAAATAAATAAAAATGAAGAACACAATGTGGGGGAATCAAAACTCTGCGAGAAATAAAAATAAATATGCTCATTTTGTTTTGAGCTACAGAGGGCGCCAAGCCTTGCAAATTGTTAGTCATGATTCCAATAAATTGAATTGAAATAAAGATTGAGTCAAATAAAATGTACCAAGTCTCCCCAAATGCGACTACGGGTCGTTGCCAGACGCCATGATGATGATGATGATGATGATGATGATGACGCTGATGGTCATGATAATGAAAATGATAATGACGCTGGCATCGAATTTCATTGTGAATGAAATCGAATTCAATTGTGGAAAATCGAATGCAACGTCAACAGCGACAGCGAATGCTGCAACATTGCCAGCGATGCGCAATAATTGCGCAACTTATCAACGTCATTTGGTCTTGGTTGGGTTTGGGTTCGGGTTCGGGTGCGGATTCGGGTTCGGTTTCGTTTTGTACCACTCATTCTCCGCCGGGAATGGGACTGTGCACTCGGAGAGGGCATGGCTCGACACTCTGACAATATATAGTCAAAAAAGGACAAAAAAAAACGCAAAGTATAATGAGACTTTCGGCTAAATGGCATTTTGTTATCAATCCGTATGTATATATATATATATATATATATATATATATGTATGCACATATGCGTAGTCGAGGAGAGAGAGAGAGATGATGATGCGATGAGAGCTATAACCGAGAGAACTTGACTCAGTGATACCGAGTACCCAAGTCTCTGCTCTACTATAATTTACTCTGGGGTTAGACTCATAAATGTACATCCATATATATACATATATATTATACATACAACCAAAAACATTTGTAAATATTACTATATAATATACAAATTACTTATGCGCTACGGCAGTGGGAATAAGAACAGAAAAATAGCTAAATTCACAGAATTCACTATTTTTGCCTAAGATCGAAAGGCAAGAAATATAATAATCCCCTGCTATAAAAGTGATTTTTGTTTCAAGCAATCTATATTATACAGCGGCTGTTAACGGTGTAGATATACCTATACGAGTATATGTATGGCAAGTTATTTGGGGGGGTTTTCTTTCAAACAGAATGCAATTGTTCTATGTGTTAAAGCGTTGAGTTTTCTGTTTACGAGCTACGTTGCAGCGCACAGTGTTTTAATGGTCACTTTAATTTTATCTGTACATTATTTTCGCTCCACGAGTGCGAGCAAAATGCGAAAGCTTTGTTAGATTTTTACTAATTAACGCTGTCTTAAGTTAACGACGGGCGCCGGAAGAGAGCTACCCAGAGTATATTTGTTACAAAATGTTCGTGTCGTTTTTGTGGGTGCGACAACAACAACGGCAACAGCAACAACGGCAACAACAACAATGGAAGCACAATGAATGCTTAAGTTAGACAGGTGGGGAGGGGCAGGACAGGGGCATACGACTTTACAATTCATTTTGCACATTTCCTTGACATTCTCATTTCAGCGGCAAGTTGCTTCAGCATTACATACCCTTACCGTGGGCATCATCATTTTATTGTGCTTCAGGTAACGCATTGAAGCAGTTGAAGACTACCCATAAGTTTTCCATATTCTTCGTATACAATCATATGTGTCTTTCAGTTCATTTGGTTAAATGGTTTATTCAGTTGTTCGTTTAATTGAAGCTTGTCTATTTGTTTGTATAATTAGCCAGATTGTATGGCTGCCAAGCCAACCAATCGGCAAAAGTGGAATTATTGTACGAAAACCTGAGTATTTCCCAAACGATTCAATTCAGATGCGGCCAGGTGAATTCCAGTGAGCAAAAGCATGCCATCTTCGGTGTGCCTTAGAAAGCTGTACTTTCTTGTTATGTATATCATTGTGTCTGCAAGGCCTGCATATGCGACGTGTCTCTCTATTGTGCTGTGCCTGTTTGTGCCCGCATACTTACACACTCCCTCACATACACTCACACTCACACACACACACATACTCATCTCTTTGGTGTGTCGCTTGGGTGGGTGGGTTTTGGGGCTGTGATGGGTTCTGAGGGGGAATGTCTGTTCATTAGAGCGTCGCTTAATTAGCGTCGCGCTTTGTTTTGCACACATTCCCACTTCCTATTCCCCATTCTCCAATTGCCGTTCCCAATCCACATACACATTACTATTTATGCTTATGGCATTGGTTGCGACACCTGGTTTCCGTCTGCCTCGTCTCGTAGCGTGTCTTTCAGCTTATGCCCCTACCTGTGACCGTCTGACCTAATGGATGCGGCGTCATCGGACTTCGCATTTCGAGTGATGTCCAACGATGGCTGGGGCAAGGGTTTGAATTTTCGTATTTGATTTGGAATGCATACTATTATTTGTCATCGGCGTATATATATTTGTCATTACTCAATTTTAATGTTTCCACTTTGTTTTTATACCCGTTCATTCACTGATTGCCACACACACGCCAGAAGGAAGTGATTAATTTCGATGCGATCGACTCGATTTGTTTACGTCACCTTTTTCGGCTGACCTCCGTTTTTCTAGTTGGCCACTGATGGGACCCTAATTAATTCCTTAAGAGCTTAGCTGAACTGTGCAGCCAGTCTCCATATGCAGCCACATTGCGCAGGTGGACACTGTGCACTGTGCACTGTGCACTGGATACTGGATACTGGATACTGGATACTGTGTGCTGGCAGCTGGCTGCTGCTGCCTCGGTCTGTTGGGTGTCACATAATTTCATTTTTTTGTCTTTCGCAAAAGTTTTGCAAATTGACCGAAAGGTGGGCGACCATAACCCCAATTATATGAATGCACACAAGGAGCGCCAGCTCATTGCTTGGCCTGCAGCAGTATCGGTGTCTGCACCATTTTACCTTTGTCGCACTTTGCCACTGTCTCAGACTCTGTCTCTCTGTCCCTCTCTGTCTCTGTCTTTGTTGTTGACTCGGTCTCTTCTCTCTCTCTCTCTCCCTCTCTCTATCTCTCTCTTGGTTTGCCTGCGTACGAACTTTTCGATAATTGCAGGTCAAAAACTCAACGAATCAGCGACAACGAGTTTTCCCAAACGGGAAATGCGTTGAGCAATTTCACCCGGATGTTAAATGTCAGACCGATTGTGCGTTCCTTGTTGTTGTTGTTGCTGTTTCTGTTGGCAATTTATGAACGACAAAGGCAAAAAAAGAATAAAATAAAAATTATGAATCGTCCAATCAGATCCCATTTGTAATTTTGCAGAAGTAATCGTGCTGATGTTGAAAATAGCCGATTTATAGATACCCATCATCATTTAATATATATATATATATATATTCGTAATATATATCTGCTGTATGTGTTAATAAGTAAACGGATAACCGTCTCCCTGAAATTTGACGTGTCTTAAAGAAAGTAGTCGAGCAAAGTTGGTTCATAGTGCAAGGTCCTAGAACTAATGAGCGATAATTTAAACTGAACTTACCGAAAAGCCGAAAACTTACTGCTTACTGTCAGCCTACCCACACATGGCAGCTAATCTATTTGTTCTCTGCTCTCACATAACCTGTGCACTCTGCCCTTGGTGACAACTTCATGTTGCATGAACCTTTATTAACCCGAGACGTGCCTATTGAACACGTCTTGCGTACGTTGAAACAAGCTAAGGTTAACTCTCTGCCTCTCCCTCTCTCTCTCTCTCTATATATATATATATATATATATATATATATATATATATATATATATATATATATGTATGAGTGTATATATATTTCTGCCTATCTCTGTCTCCCTTTTGACATTATGACTTCGCATTTTTGGCTGCAAATGAAATGTTTTGCCAACTTACTGCCAAAACAGCACACAACTTACGACGGAAAGGCACACGTACGCACACACGCACACACACTAATAAGCAGCAAACAAACAAACATTAGGGCAATTTGACTGCAGTTCAACAAAGGTTTTGTATACCCTGTACTAACTGTACAAATGCAAAGGAGAAGACAAATGGCATTGAAACTAGCTGTGATTATTATCGCGTACGACTCTATCAATCACAGACAGTGATCCATCAGTGGCAGTTTCTGTGCAAACTAATTAATTTGTATACATACACATAATTATTAATATGGTAAGTCCCAGTCGTGCACAACTGCGTGCCTTAACTTTCCTTCTCCCTTTTTTTCTCTTTTTTTTTTGTACTTAGTTCTCCGGCAGCAGCTTGCCGCTGCCGCTGCCGCTGACGACGTCAACGTCGGCGTTGTAATTTGCATTTGTAATCAAAAAGTTGCACATCAACTTTGTTTTATGCTCATTTTCCTGCACCTACTCACACTAACACAGAGACAGAGAGAGAGAGAGAGAAAGGAAGACATGAGTGTTGTGCCGAGAGGCGCAGGTTGCTTAGAAATTAGACGACAGACACTTTAATATGCCAGTCATGTGCACATGCGATCTCAAAATTATGTCAATACATATAAAGTATGCTTACCCTAGGTTCCTTGTATGCCATTTCAAAGCACTCGAATCACTCTGACAATGCTTACGACGAGGGCAACGAAAGTAGATAATTGGTTTAACTTTCCTTATACCATTGGTAACTGCAACAATTTAATTGAATACCACCAAAATGTTGCTCAACTTATCGTCAATGTTTACTTGTTGTATATTTCAACTGGTTACTAGCTAACGCCTTGCAGATAACAGTAACAATAACAATAATAATAATAATTTCAATCATCGAAAGTCTTTAAAAACACATCAAACTGATGTGCTGAAAATCGGCATTTATTCAAGAAATAATAATACCCACTGGGTATTGGATTTAGTGCATTTATTTGAAACCATCTCAAATTGAATAACATCAAATATTTACTTGCTGTTAAATTTATGACAAACAGCTGGCGTACAATTCCTGAAAAATACCATTTTGTGGTTTTGCAGCGCACACAAAAAATTGCGACAAAAATTTGCGTGCAGCTGCGACTCGGGTAGGTTGCAGCAATGGAATGGGAGAATATAAAGATTCTTTTGCTCCCTTATGGATGTTTGAGATTTTGAAAGCTGACAATGGCGAAGAACACCAAAGTTATGCAAATATCACGCCTAAATTCAAGAAGCATTCAAAATGCATATACATATTTTAAACTTAAATTCCGAATAACTTGGTGAGCAAATAATGGGTTTTAAATACAAATTGGTAATGCACAAGGCTAAAAAAAAAAGAAACTCTTCTGTGTATTTATTTTGCTTGCTTGTTGGCCTGGTCCTGAAAAGTTGCTGACAGTTGCATTTAACAATATGCTAATAAATTAACTAGCTGATGCTTACTTAGACTTGCTGCTCCTCTGCACAAAGGGCAAGTGGCAACTGACACGACAGTTAACTTGGCTAACAACTTTTTAGCCAGTGTCTCAGCAATGACACTTAATTTTTCAACACAAAAATCTTTTGACTCTACGCCATGTTGTCACTGGCCATTTCACCAAGGCAGCTGGTATGAACAATAAGCCACATCTCTTCTGGCCTCTTTAGACTGCCGACAACAGGCAAATATGCAAATGAAGTTTTAATGCAGATTTATAGATTAAGGCAATGCCAACAATTTGGTCAAGAACTTTGCCAAGCTATCAAAATATTTGTCCATCAAACATGACAGCACGATAATTCAATCTGCAACAAGCTCCATTCAAATTGATTGCCATGAATTTTAGTGAGTGAATTATTTATTAACAATTATCATTAACTTACTGACTGACATGTTTTATATATTCGAATTGGGTGCGAAACTATTAAAATCTGCTGCATTCAACAAAAATAAACTGGGTGACAATAAATATTTTCAGCACGCTCAATGATTCACCTCAATAAACAGAACTGTGGTTTTGACCATAGTTATAATATTCGTAATAAATGACTTAAGCTTATATTAAATCACGCAAGTGGACATTTTATTAACGTGAACGATGTCATCCATTCGTAATGTACTGAAATTTTCATTTGAGTTGGGAACAGAAAATGCGTAAGTATTTGCCAGGTTCAAATTCCCAACACATCGACCACAAACTCAATTGGCCAACACTTGCCATGCAGCTGTGACACAAATGTCCGGAACGGAGTATATAATCTGAGACCACAATAAGCGTTGCTGGCTGCGGACGGGCCAACATGGTTGCAGTGAAAGTCTTGGCTCGACAGGGCACAAAACCACTCTGCTCGCCTTGGCTCAGGCTAACCAGCCATATAAAATCAATGCAGAGCTTTAGTTAATTAAAACACAATAAAATATGCAAAAGCGAGTGTGGTAAGCGCAGCTAGCCAGGAGGGAGTACAGTAGGGTTGGCAACCGCAAACAGGGCAACAGTTTGTGGAGTTATGCCCCAAGTTGCATTTGCATTTTCCCACTGGGTTTTGATGTGCCGAAGTCAAAGTCAAGTGCGCCAAAAATTATGCAATACGACCAGCTTTCTGCCACAAATGTGGTAGTTTATTATTAAGTATATTATTTCCACTTTAAACAGAGTATTTCGCAGTAAGTTACGCATGACAGTAAATTTCTCACTTATTACAGTCGATTTTATTCAATTAACAAATTAAAATGTTTTTTTGCTCCTTTTTGAATGTCATCCCATCGTCGACTTATCGCCATCGTCAACACCAACACCAGCACCAGCAGCACCAGCAGCACCAGCAACACTTTACGGAGAGTGTTCGATGGCTTCTAAGTGCTGCCCGAGCGGATTCTGGCGGTGGCCTTAAACGCTGCACTTTGTCCAAACAAAAAAAAAAAGTAAAGAAAAATAGGAAAAAAAGAGGGCTTGTGTGGTTTAGTGCCAGAAGTTTTTGGCGTTGTCAGAAAACGGCAATTATGCGGAGACCGCTTAGTAAATATGAAATGACATAAATAACCAAAAGTAACTTATGCCGTGCAGAAGCCAGTGTCGAGGAAAAAGCGGATTGCAGACGGAGCAATATATTGCTGTTAAGCCAATGTTGATAGAATTTTATTTTGAAATGGGATGCGCCACGCCAAATAGCCGCATATTTAAGAACGAAAAATATGGTAACTTATAGTCATCGCCAGGCAACGACAATGTTTTTCACGTTCTTTATTTTTATAGTTTTTCTTTTCTTTCTTTCTTTTTAGTCCGTTAAATGTTTATGAATACAGGCACAGCAGAATAAAAGGCGATTGCGTAGCCACAACGTCAACCCTCGTCTGGGCACATGAATAACATTTCTGGCTGCCTTAAAAATACTTACATAAATTTAAATATTTGCTGACGGTTTACTTGAACAATCAGCGGAGCGACATAAAATAATATTAATCAAGCAAAATGATGAAAGTACTGCAATTTTTGGCAGTATGAGTCCGTTCTGTCATTTCTTTTGTCAGACAAAAACATGCTCAAATATGGTGTGCCCGGCAATGTATTCTATATTGTGTGTCTACAGAAATCATGTGCAAAATCTAATATAATTAAATTACAGCTTTAAGGCCATTGGCATGGAATAAAACCTTTGCATAGTTACAAAAATTAAATTACTTCTTCAAAAAAGTAAGCTAACTACATTTAACAACCACAAAATAAGCTTATTAACCGAGCAGATCTTTTTGCCACAAGTTTTAAAACAAAGCCATATTACACCAAAGTGCTTAAGGCCAATCTGTGTTTGCTGCACAGATTAAATCATTTTAAAATCTCTCTAATGAGGGATTTATACCTACACATATCGCTGAGCTGCTCTGCTTGTATTCCGAGCAGCACATTAACTCTGCTACACTTTTCAATGCGATTATGTTTGCATTTTAGTCTTTGCTCCGCTGCTCCCTGCTCGATGGCCACTGACGGTTGGAAGTCGCCATAAAGCGTTGCACTTTGTGCTGCGTCTTTAATGAATTAACCAAAAGCTGCAACAGAATACAAAAAAAATCCTGTTTTTCCGTGTACTGCTACGGGTCCTTTTTCAGTCCCCAACACAGTGCTTTAGCCAACTGGTCGCCCTCAACGACTGACGCGACTGGGCTGGGCAGCGCGGAGTGTTGGATGCAGGCAGCATCAGGACGCAATGTCCGACATCGTATAGCATTTATTGTAAGCGGCTTTCATCGTGAAATGATTACACTTACAACTGAACTGGCGCAAGACAAGGATAGGCATGGGCCACAAAAGCAGCTAGCAATACAAAATAGTGAAAACCCCCAAGCCAATGTTCGCATCAAGTTGCCGACACTTGAATACCCTTGCTGTTAGTAAATGCAAGTGAGCCATGGAGATAACTCAACATTATAGTCACCTAATCTTCAAATAGTAAATCTAACAGACACGAGATTAAGTTTAACTAAAAAAAGAGATATTTATTTTGTAAGTTGAGATAGAAAGCGACAGAGAGATATATTAACAAGAATAATATAGGAGCTGCTAACTCAGCAGCACAGTTAGCTAGTTTGAAAACTGTGAATCTAACCGAAGTGAGACATAACGCTTGCTCTAACTAGGATACCCTCAGTGAGGGTATACAAATTGCGGACAAAATGTGCGGTCGTTAAGAAAGCGCCGATTGAACAACAGAAAGAGACAGAGCGCGAGAGAGAGAGAGAGAGAGAGAGTCAAAAAGAGAGAAGAGCAAAGAAAAGCAAAAAATATAGTTAAGTAAAACCACTTTTTCGCTGTCGATTCGTTGGTTGTTTGGCTCGTTGGTTAGCTGGTTGCTTGTTGGCCATGTTTGTTGGTCTAATTAGTGCAGTGCATTTTTATAGCATAATTTTCTGCGTTGTAAAATGGCGCCATCAAATTGTACAACACTGAAATATTACAAAGCCATTTATGAAGCAACGGGATGCCCACAAACCCACAAAAAAACAAGTACAAGCTGGAAAAAAAACATGAATAAATTGAAGTAAAATCCCCACTTGCTCTGCATTTGATCTTTGAAAATAGCAACGTCAAAACAATAGCGCCGATTGAGCTAATTTTAAGCATTTCATTGAGCTTACCTGCAAAGAGATAAAAAAAAAAATAATAATAAGCTGACAACATGCACTTTAAATTTTAAATTTAAAGATAGTCTTACTCATAAGATCATATGGAATTTACAGCATTTTAAAGTGGACTTTATGCAAATGAGCGAAGAAACTGAAATAATCAAATCTAACTGAAACATTTCACTATAAATACCAAATATCTCACTCAAAATCAATTAAAAATAATTACAACAATGACCTAACCCAAAAAAGTCAGAAAATACTATATAAGAAGACATTAATGTGCATAAAGAGATAAAAAGCTTAACATTTTACAGTTGCTTCTTTTCAGGACGCGGCATTTTCAAAACTTCGGTGTCCAAGCTTGGGGAATGAGTCGAAACCGTATAACTGACGGATTATAATTGCTATAATCTAAAATAATAAAATGGAAAACAATGTCACGCAAAAATATACTTAAGTTTGGCAAAGCTTCGGGTATGTATGCGAAAAATGCTCATGTAGATTCACAGACTTTAGCGATAAATTTGTTATGCTTATACAAATGCAATGTCAGCCGGTCACAGTCAATTCCTTGTACATTTCAATTGTTCATGGCGAATTGCTGGATCTGCCAGTGCACTACAAATACAAACATGACTTGGCTCAATTTATTTTATTTTGCCGCATTTAACGACTTCACACATGCGCTTGCTGGAATATAAGCAGCAGCTGCCACAGCCTTCTCTGCTGGAATTGCTACTGGAACGGTCCCACACACACACACACACACACACAAATATCCATATCTTGGAGCTTGTAATAGTGTTAGGCCACAATAAGCTGAATTTACGCCAATCATTGGCGGTGCCGGTTGGCGGGATTGCTGCTTAAGTATGGCCAGACGAAAAAAATCCAAAGTCCGTCGATGTGGTAGACGCTTGCTTCCGTCGCGTCGCCGAAAAATGTTAGTTTCATGTGTGCATTTGCCTATAGTCTGGCAGTCGGCAGTCCGCAGTCGGGCATTTAGATCGTCGTGCCCGTCTAGTCCTCTAGTCGTATAGCATGTGCTGAGTTGCTCTGCGCCTCTGGCTCTTAAGTAGCAGCCGCCAGACGTTAAACGTCGCGTGCAGACAGCCATGGCTGCCACGCCGCTCTAGCCCGCCCCTACACCAAAAAGTCGTGTCCTGGCAGTCTGGCTGAATAAAAAACAAGAAAAAAACACACACCAGAAAAGATTTTCGGCACACCGAAGATAACATTCCCTTGTCCAGCAGACTTAACTTGTTCACAGCTAAAATTTCGCAGCTATTTGAAATATCTGATGGCAGTTATTTGCTAAATAAAACAATTCTAAGTGAATTGACATGCTTTTAAGAAAACATACTTTTTAACTGATAGTTGCCTTATCAGCCATATGATTAAGTGGAGACAGATTATACATATAGTGTAATGCACCTTATGCACAAGATCAGAGATGTCTCGGAGCTCAACACCTGCCTTAAGCTATTCGTGACGAAATTATAATACTCTCACCAAGTGTATAGAAAAAAGTAATAGTCACAGACATGAAAATTGCGCAGTACACGAAATCGACGCAGAGACTCCTTGTCGTGGTACATACATACAAAGCCACATTCCCACATACATCGAGGAATTTCTCATCCGGGCGCAACTCGAACCAAACAAGAAACTACAAGCCAAGCCATATATAAAATAAACTGGCATGTCCCTGACTGGGGAAGGCGGGTATCAGAATGCTTATTATGGTTCCACGGAAGTCGCCTCTTGGGCACCGCCCTCCACCTCCATCCTCCACTAGGACAGGTAAGTTCATTTTTTACACTTAACAAGCACAGCATTCTAACATCTTACTCCCATCCGGAATCCGCCCACTCTTTGCCAGCTGCTACTCGTATATCGAATATGTTGAAGGCAATCAGAAAATTGTCATTGCAACTTTATGGAAACGGTAGAAGACATTTTAATTGTGACTGGGCGTCGTCATTTGGCATTTCAAGACAGTAAGAAAGAGACAGACTGCCATAAGGGTAGAGAGAATCAGACATATGCACAGTATAAGTTGCCGTGACAGCTTCAATAGTGAATATCACAGATATACCTGAATGCCCCCGAATGGCTCTGAAAACAGATTAACTCCTCATTATCTGCAACATTGCCAAGGGGCACAGCACGACACAATGGCAATGATGATGTCAACAACTGCATTCAATAGTATAATGGAATTGAATTTTTAATTAAAGCGCTCATCTAATTATATTGTTTGTGCCGCAGTATAAAGGAACTATCGTTCATTAGCTGACAGTTGTCATCCTGTGGGTTGTGCCAACCCAAATTAGTATTCTTGTTGCAAATACTTTTCTAACTCAGTTCCGAACTTTTAGCAACTGCAATACGATTAATCAATCAAAACTACAGGTGGTTTTCAGCAAAATTGCTAGACAAGTCACTAACTAACTATGCCAATAAAATCGTTAGTATTTTGTGTCTTTAATCTATGCTTAATAGATAGCCTGCATATCTATAATATCTCATGTTTAGTAATGTTTGAGAGCTTCATGGAGCTGGTTTGATCTATTGTGAGCCTTTCTGAGTCTACAGATCATTCATTAAGATATTTGGTCGGGCTTGTCCGTATGATACAGATTATAATTAACAAGCTGTTCTTCTATGAATATTGTTTGGCTTTGTTAGCCATGTGAATTCAATCCTAATACCAGATCCTTTGAACTTCGTTGAATTGTTAATTACGTTATGTTAAACGAATCCAAGACAATTCAAGACGAAACCAGACTTAAATTGCTTGCTGGCGTTCATAACATCAATATGTGGCCAACAAGTTGACTAAGTAGCAACAGGCCCAAGTGCCAACCTATTATGTAATACCAACAACAACAAACAACAGCCATTTGCTATTATGATAATTATTTTGAAAGCCTTTGCTCGAGTTTTTGAACACAAAAGGGATTTCAATTATACCGCTAAGCGGTTTATGCAACAACAAGAACAACAACAACAACAACAACAATAAAAAACAACCACAACAACATCAACAAACTTAAGAGCCAACGAATTGCCAGAGTCTTGGGGTGGTACAGGGCAAAAGAAAACGGGCGGCGGCTTCTGAATGTGGCTCAAAGAACTCATCAGCAGCCAAGCATCGCAATTTGAGATAAGCATAAAGCGCACCTACGGCGTGTGGATGTGTGAGTGTGTGTAGTATAAGTAGGAAGTGTGTGGGTGTATGTGTATGTATCTACCCCCGCCCACTTATTTGCTTGTGTGTTTGTTGTTGACTTTGGATAATGTCGTTTGTTACCGCTGCTGTTGCCACTGTTGTCTCCGTTGCCCGCGTCGTTTTCTGTGCTCGTTTGTTTGTTTATTTGTTTGAATGATTGTTTGTCATTTTGTCTGATTGTGCGCCTATTAGTATACAAATGAATGAATAAGTGGGCAGACTCACAACCAAGGCACCCCCAATGCGCACACTCCTACAAATCCACCCCGCATCTCCACCACATCACGACACTTATCTAGTTTTCATTTTCATTGATTGAATGTGCGAGCTGGTGCAAAACCAGCAGCCGCAGCTACAAACAGATGCAGGAGGTGCTTAAAAGAGGTCCCCCAGCTACGCCCAATGTGCCCCCACCCCTTCACACACAGCCCACAGACACACACACACACACACAATTGACGTACGAGATTATTGTGCTTTAAGCCTTTAAGTCTTTGTTAGACAATTGGCAGCCAAATGATGTGCAGCAAAGCGAAAAAAAAAAAAAAACAGAGAATGACTTGAGTAATGGCCAATTTAATACCCTGTACTGAGAGATTTCTTAATGGCATTTTTGCATAAGATTAAATATTTTTATATTGAACCATGAAATAAGTCATTAGTATTGCAATATTATGAAATAAACAAGAATAGAGTAGAGTGTGGATAGAAAGTGACCCGGCTTATCGACCTCTTCGCTAACTTAACTTCTTAACATGTCAATCTCATTGCTAACAATTCTATGTTGAGTTAAGTCAAGATCCTGTAATTAAAAATAAACATGGCACGTATCAGAAACTGCCTAAAGAGTTGTGTGAGTTTTGAATTGTGCCAATACGATTTCATTCGCTCAATGCACTCGTGCAGGCTACTTGCCACTGCCATTCGATCAGCTCATCAGTCAGTCGGTTAATGGACTGTAAGCCCAATGCCATTCATTCATAGCATTTTCATGGCCGCTTCCATTGTTGGTTGCTGAATCCGCTTTGAACAGCTTGACGGTATGTTTCAATTACACGGCGATGAGCGATGAACGATGGCTGGTGAGTGATGGGTGATGGGTGATGGGTGTTTTGGGAGTGGACTGGTGTTGGGTGGCGATTTAGCAGACTTACAGCTAATGCAGTTGTTGCTTTGTGCGCTTCAGTCATTTAATTGCTTAAATATGCAACAGAGTCCAAGCAATTAATTCGCGCCGAGAACTGATTTGACTCAAACGCATTTAACATATACTTAATTAAACGGAAATTCTTCATTTCCTTATAATATGCCATATATATATATATACATATACTCGTATATAAACATATATCAAGTCGCTCAATTATATAGCATGAAAGCAAGTTGTGGATGTATGGAAAATTTCGTAACTTGCAGCAATCAAGGCGACAGAGATTTCGAATCAAAATGTTGATTTACATAGTACTCAGAACGAGTACTCACTGACAGCAGCACTTGGGCATATCACTTGCCTCAATTGCCAATGTCTTCAAACGAGCACTTGACTCACTTAACCGTGCATGAATACAAACAAATTGAATAAATTTAGCTGTCTTTTATTGTTTATTGTTGTTACGGTTGCACGGTCATGGCCATAAGCAAACATCAGACTCTGGTCGTAGTCAGTCGTAAAGCTGTTTGGTGCTAATGAGACTTGGGGCCTGGCAAGCAGTCCGCCCGGTCCCCGCATTATCCATTTGAGTGGCACTCATAAACAAGGCGTACAAATTGCTAATTGACACATTGGTACTGTGCAGATTTCCGTTGTGGCAATACTGGCTGGGCTTTAGGTGCACTTGACTTTGATGGGCTCTCAACGTGTTTCATCGTCCGAATAATTGAGAACAGCTGCTTATTGCTCGCTGCCGACTATTATTAAATGTTGTGCTATCACCCGCAGACAGAATGTCTTAATCAGTCACAATGGATCAACGATTAACACACTGACTGCCGCGATTCACAGGAAATCAATCACAATTAGGATTAAAGTCAATACGGCTTCACTCAACCACTCAACCACACACGCACAGACACACACACACACACGTTGTGTGTGGCTTACTCACTTCATTATGAATTCCATGTTGTGCGTGTTGTTAATTCCATTGAGAACGACGTGTGTAATATGTAAACAACTAACTGCTTTGGCACAGACAAATGGTATCCAAATCCCACACTCAGGAAAAAGAATAACAAAAAAAAAAAAACATGTTTAGAAAATCCCACAGAAACTTGAACAATTATCTGGATATTCAAAATAATAATTGTTTTCTTTTTCTTAAATATATTTTCTAATAATGAAAATCATTTTAAAAAAATAAATAAATGAATCAAATAAAATAAAAACAAATTTTCACCGAAATTTATATGAACTGCTGCGTTAACTAGTGATGTTGATTAGTGTCCGTTTTGTGCGTTGAGCGATTGCCTAATTTGCTTATTTTGCATGCGTTTCACTCGCAATAATTTCAGCTGACATGGTCAGAAATGGCTGTGACATAAATTGCGTATGTCCATCACTAATAAATGCAATTTACACGCAATTCCTAGTTGCAGACCATAAACATCCACACAGGCACAAATACTAACAGATTTATCGAGAACTGCACTGAAGGTTGTTCAACCTGAAGTCAAATAATAAAAGCGGAAGTAAAAATAATACAAAATATCTACGAGTATATTGCAATACGCAATTCGGGATTGAGTTGAAAGAAAACATGCCCCAAATTAAACATTTATATATAAATTTACTAAATATTGAGCCATTAGGTATCAGTTGGATGAGTAGTCTTGCTCAGTTGACTTTCAGTCTGTTTTTTCAATCAGAGTTAAATGAGTTAAATATTATGTTAGCAGATTAATTGCACAGGATAACAAACACACAGGAAATCTGCCATGTGCATGTGCTGTACTTGGTATATTGAGCATTGTATGTTGAGCTATATCAGCATGCACTCCACCCCCCAACTTGAGGGGACGGTATTCAAGTCAAATGAAACCAGAGTAATATTTGGTTGCAGTCAGTGACAATGAAAATCTCAAGTTTGCATTCAAGTTATGGCCAAAGCAAGCAGATGTCATCGCCAAACTAAACGGCAAATCGTTAGCCCCATTCCACACATACACATACATATATGCACATATCCATGCCACACTAACACTGCCACTTCAACAATTTACAGATCGTTGCGTCCGTCCGGTGCCAATGCAGCTCAAATGCTAATCACCGCACATGACATTCATTGTCTGTGAAACAATTGAAATCAGCCAACTCGCTCAAATTGCTTTGAATTGTTCTATATTAGTCGCTCATGCGGGCACTACCAGCTACACGACTACACAATTACACAGCTGCCCTGATAACAAAACAGTTTAGCAGCTGACAAGTAAACTGCAGCTTAGCTACTTCATATTTATGTATAGCACACATTTTGCACCAAGGCTAAGCCCTTAACATTTCTCTCCGAATAATATTGCCATCATATGCGAATGCAAGATCTTATCAGCAGTTCACAAATCATCTTAGAAATTCCTTTACCATCTTGAAAACGCAAAATTTGTTGTGTATTTGTTGAGGGCATTGAAATTTGGTTACTGGGCATCTTCTAGTTGGGCCCCATTGACAACGTTTTTTGTTGTACACAGTTTTTGTTTGTTTAATTGGCGCGGTTATTAGATTGCGTCATTATGTCTAACTACTTAGCACAGCAAACAAACATGTGTTACTGTCACTTGAACATTTTGGCTTTGTGTGTGGGTTGTGTCACATTAGCTGATACGCAACACTTCACACTGAAACGGGGCAACGACATAAGAAAAATGAAACCAACCACAAATTTGTGGCAACTAAGCAGAGGGATAGAGAGAGAGAGAGAGAGAGAGAGAGAGAGAGAGAGAGAGAGAGAGAGAAGGAAAGAGGCATGGAGAGAATTAAAGAAGAGAAGCAGAGATTTAAGGAAAACACTAAAGTAGGCAACAAAAATGGTTGAGAAATTTATGTATGTGCTTTATTAATGAGTCGATATCAATGTGGCTGTCAAACTTGATGTTGAAGTTGCATTTAGTAGCGTGTTGTGGGCTGATGGTTGGTTCGGGTTAGTTCGGGTTGGTTCGGGTTGGTTCGGGTTGGTTCGCGTTGGTTCGCATTGGTGTGGGGTCATAAGAAAAACAGAAAAGCAGCTGCTGCCGCAAAGTATGCAATTAAATTGGGCAAATGAATTTAAATGATGCCGACACGCGTTGCGTATACGCAAGGTTGGGGGAAATGCGACGCAGTCAACTATGAAACAGAAAATATTAGGTTCGGGCGTTTGTGGTGGTGGTGGGTCTGAGAGGTACACAAATCCAAAGTGTAGTCCCCAAGACTTCAGTGTAGAGACACACACATATGTGGAGTGGCATATGCAAATACTATGTAGCAACAAAAATGTAAGAAAACAAACGGAACTTTATTTCAAGTTGGCAATGCGAATGGGATGGAATGGTGGTAAGGAAATGGGGGAGTGGGTATGGGAATGGTAATGGAAATGGGAACGGCAACAGGATTGAGCTTTGGAAATGAAGTAGCAGTCAAGTGCAAGCAGGCAACATCAGAAGATGGCAGCAAAGGCAAAGGGAAAACAAACAAGCGCATAAAGCAAAGGCCAAGACAAACAACAGGAACTCCAAATCAAGCAACTGGAGCACCAGGCACCAAGAACCAGGCAATGGACAAAAAAAAACATTATATATATATATATATATATATATATGTATACACATATACATACATATATATACACATACATATACATTATATATATAAAGATATATAAGGATGAATGTATTTCAAATGCGAGCACAACTGAGGCGGAAGGGACCACCACCGAAAGATCCTGCAGTTGTTGTAACATTTGAACTTGTAACCTCAGCGAGTCAAAAGGTGAAAGGAAGCGGATGAACAAATCTTGAAAGTCTGAAGGGCTGACAGGCTGACGGACTGAAGGGGTGACGACGGGACGACAGTGCCAAACGACGAATGCCAAAACGTGTTCAAGTTCATATGCCAAGACAGTCAGTCAATCAGTGCCGACTGCCGGCTGCAGGCAACTGGCAGCAGCCTCCACAACATCATTATCATCTGTAACGGGCATCATGACCATAGCAGGCTGCCTGTCAACGCATTCGAAACAACATCCAAAGCTTCATATATTTAAGTTAGCAAAATAGAGGACAAACAAATTAAAAGTGATAACCACAAAGGAACATGGCAATTAAATTGAAGCAGCTTAATCCACAAACAGGGCTTTGCAAGTCCAAGTCGATCAAACCGAACCGTCCGACCGACACAACCAATCCGAGGCCAAAGTTCATCTCGAAAAAAATGAAAAATCACCAACTGGTCATAACTCGCTCCATAGTCATGCGCAATGCACTGTCACCGCCACCCAAGGGAAAATTGAGGCAAGCCAAAGCTGGTCGCGCCGAAGTGGCCAGTCGGACACAGACAATATCAGCGCCAAAAACAATGCTCCTAATCGTTGATGATTCCAAGCAATGCATTAAGAGTACCAAGAGAAAGCGCAAGACCCATGAAGCGCCTGGCATGCGAAAGCGGCGTCCGCAGGGTGGGTCAAATGGGCAACCGCCGCAGAGTTTATTGCCCTATTTAGGTGTTATCAACCCAAAGGAGGCCTACAACAGCTTCGGCTTTAAAGGAACTAAAGCCATGAATACACCCCAAAAGAATGGGGATGTGACAATACCGCTGACCAGTCGACTTCCCATTATTGACTTCATTTCCACCGAAGAGTTTGATCGCCTGTACAGCTGCAAGATACAACAAAAGAGACATATGGTGGAGAGCATGACTAGCAAAAAATATAAGTGAAAATCGTTCAGCATTCTCAATTTTTGCTACCATGCAACGCCAGCCATATTTGATTAAGTTTGTTTTTAAATAAATCACCAGTTTACTTTCGACGAACCTATGAAGAGCCAATGTCGTAATAAGTGACACCGATAAACGTGCGATTAAAATCAAATGGATAATAATGAATAATTCAGCAACGAGTTAAATATACCGCGTAGCCGATAAAGAGAAGTCTGTAACGAATAGTCAGTAACGAATAATCAATGGGGAATAGTCAGTAATGAATAGTAAGTAATGTCTTGTAACGCGTGTCTTAACTCCTTATTGGTATATATAATTTCCCGACTTTGTTGAGAAATTCCAAATTTCCAGCAGAGCGCAAATTTGCAGATAGAAAAAGAAAAGAGAGAGAGAGGGAGAGAGAGAAGCGAATGCTCTAGTTGAGAATAATATGATAAGGAGTTTCGTAGGACCAGAGCAACAGAACTTTTGCGCAAATTATATGCGTCGCATTTATTTCGAGCAAACAATCGGAAAACTTGTGCATACGTAGAGTCGTCGCAAAGGCGCACCGACTCAACTTGGCCTGGAGCGGAACTACGCGGAATGAGATGGCTCTTACATGATCTGCTACTGGCCCCGACGACTGCCGTGACATGGTCCTGGCCTGGTGTTGTGTGTTTAAAACTTTTTCCAACAGAAAAGTTTGGCTGCAAAATCGCAGTTTTGCGCACGGACATCTTCCAGCAATTTACGGCATTTCTTTTGGCCTGGCTAAGAACTTCGAGAGCAGATGAAAAAGGGAGTTGGAACCGCTGGCAATTGAAGCAACGCGCCAACGAATGCGGCATGAATTTGTTTTGGTTTTTCTTTTCTGCTCGACAAATTTTGTCGGCTACTTATACGAGGCACTCCTTAAAATTAAAACAGAAATGGCTAACACGAAATTGATATAATTTATTTAACAAATAAAAAAAATTGTGGATATGCATGTATTCAGGGAGAGCACAGCTGATATCTAAAGCGGGACATTTTGTGTTTATGAACATAGATGCAAAGGTATTTTGATGCTGAATACAGGGTATTTTCAAGTCGAGTGCCGTCGTCCAGGGCATGCTTATTTTCAATTTCGCTGCTGCTACTAGAGAATTTGCATTTGCTGAAAGGCTGGCCAAGGGGTTCAATGGGTTGGCGAAGAGTGATGGGGTGTAAAGGGCCAAGCTCGACAACGAGAGAGCCGCAACGACGGAAATGGCAACGACGACGGCTGTGGCTTTTAACCGCAAACCAAACGGAAATTGAGATTCATTTAATTCATTGTGAGCTAGATGGGTGGGGGCACTGGGTTAAGAGCTGTGCGATGCTTCGTTGACAGCTTTTGGGCTATGGCATAATCAGTTGCAGTGGCAGGAGCAGCAGCAACAGCAGCAACAGCAGCAACATCAGCAGCAGCACACAGGGCCAACCAACAAACAACATTGCAGCATTTAAATGACTGCGACTACGTCAACGGTAACGCCTTGCTAATATTTATGCTCCAAGCCCTATAATCGAGTGGCAATCGCAATGGCGACGGCAGCGCCAAAGCGCCATTGCAGCCACTGAAAGGGCCAAGTGCACTTCTTGCCCAGTCGAAATGCTTTGATTGCCTTTAAGTTGAAGACATAAAATAGATGCAGAGGGAAAGAAAGAGAGAGAGAGAGAGAGAGATAGCGTTAAAGAGAAAGAGACACAGACCAAAAGCGCAGTCAAAGTCTGTCTCTAATTGCAGTAGATTGCAAACTTCAGCAATAAAGTTGAGTGGATCTCAGCTCTCATCGGCGTGTAAGAGATGGGTGTCGTCGAATCTTATTGCCCCTAGCATCCAGGAGTGTCTTTCTAATAACGTGTATTTATAATCGCTTGCGCAACGGTGAGTAAACTTATAAATGTATGTATATATATACATATATACTCATCCTTAGTTCAAACAAGTCAATTGATTGTTTCCCAACTCTCGGAAAAATCGTTGTATGCAACTTTTTATACTCTCATACCGAAAAACTATTAGTATATTGGTTTGGTGTCGGAGACTTCAAATGTTGAATATATACTTCAATTTTCCAGCCACAGAGAAAGTGTTAAGATTTGGGTGCAACGCCCCCTAAAATTGCAGCCAGAAACGCGTTTTCAACTTTGAAATTGGTATAAAGCGTGAAGTTAAACCATGATTCAAAAGCCTTGTTTTATCTTTTCACAGTCAAATTACTTTTGACAAATTTATGATACTGCAAAGTTCTGATCCATCCATCCAAGCACTTTAATAGAATTTAATTTTAACATGAAAATCAAGCTAAAATCGCATTTTCAAGGTTGAATTTTGTGTTCACTTGAAGGTCAACTGATGGTTAACAAACCCTCGTTCTTAAAAATCGTGTGTTTGTTTTGTATGTATGACAAAAATTAACAGAAATTTATGTTAGGGTATCTCCTGGTCGGATATTAAGACAAATGTCGCCATTTAAAAGTATTTCGAATTAGAGGCAACAAGGCAAGGCGCGTTGGGCGGTGGGAGCCACCATTCGCCTAGTTGATCAATACTGGTGGTGCACATTGAGCCCATCCAGAAGTCATCTCAAATGGCTGGCAACTGCCCATTTAAACTGTGTGGTGTGCAAATTTGGTTTTCGCACGATTTCACTTCGAGTGTTGTATAAACTAAGCATTGGCCGACTCTCAAAATTTGTGGGCCGCTGGCTAATCCGAATTGGAAATGCCAAAGAGAACGATTTCTTATGCGATGCATGTACACTGATCGAAAAATAGTAGCACGTATACTTAGTAACAGCAGTATTTTTAAAAGCGAACATTTTCAGATACATAAAAGTAAATATGCAAATGCGTTAAGTTGTAGAAACTCGCAAAATCCAAACTGGACTCAATATTTCAATAGGAGCACAGATAATTCACATGCGTGGCGAACTGAAGAATATTTGCTTTTATCTAGGTCTAATCATTAATATTCAAAATTTCTTCTTCTGAAATGTTTTCTAAGTGTATCAATAAAGAAGAGTTTGCCGCTAGGGCTTGTCTAAAGTGGGGCAAGCTTAATTATTCATGCCATGGCAAATGAAGGAGACATACTCAGAAAAGGAGCGTCGTGCCATATGCAATCAGCTGATAATTTAAAGCCGAGTACAATGAACTGTTCTAAGTAGCATAAATGTATCAAAATTGTTCAACTGTTCTGATGAAAGGCGTTTGACATATTTTTAACTAGATGGACAATGGAATGTATTGGTTTTTTTTATGCAACACTTTGTACAATTATCCTTAAGGTATTCTTTTTTTATTTTGAAGCCAAATTAAGTAAATTGTGCAATTCCTTGCAACAATGTGTTCGCCTTTATACACGAACACGCACTTGGACATGTGTGAGTGAAGGTACCACAATTTGACCTGCTTATTGAACGCAATTACCTGACACAGTTGCACGTACGCAAAAACGATGCCAACGTAACGAACACAAAACCATGTCAAAGTTCACGGGAAATAACTTTCCTTTCTTTGGAGCTCGAGCTCCGGGTCTTCCCATTTGCAGGCTGTCACAGGCCTTTGTTAATTAGGTACAGCTGCATCCAATCCATGACCGGCCAATTGACCCACTAAATGGTCCCAGATCAACTTTTACTCACCATCGCCCCCAAAAAACTATGATATTAAAAAACTAATGAAGCACTTGCCCCAAGTAGAAAATCGAAAGGCAATTCCACCGCCAGCAGAAAACAAAACCCACAACAACAACAACAAAATAGAACAAAGTGAAACAAAAAAAATAAATAAACGCTAACCTCGACCCAGTGTGAATCGGCTATAACTTTATTTTGTCTGTTGTTGTTGCTGTTGTTATTTTTTTCGTATCGAGATTTCGACGACGGTTGTCCTGTCTGTGTGAGACCGCTTGACCGGGTGCGGGTTGAGGTTCGCCGGTTATCGCAATCGCAATTGCTATCCATTTCATTTTCCACAGGACAAATTTTTATTGCCGCCTGCACTGACCGAAACAACAGCAGCTACAACAAAATACCATTGTTTCATTATATATATATATATATATATATACATTCATGTATATACTTTGCAAAATAAATGCATATGTGTATATACATACATAAAATTGCCGGAAAGTTGTTGCAATTGCCCTCATTATACCCTTGCGAATGGTTTTATAACTTTGTCGTGAAGTCTGCAACGCATTGATGGAGTCATTTGCGACCCCTCAACATACATATATATATATTCTTAATCAGCATTCATAGACAACAGAGGATATCTGTCTGTCAGGCTGTCCATGTTTTAATGAAACTGGGAACATATCCGCATTTTTGCCATAGTTAGACATTTGCCGAATCGAATCATTATATCTTAAGTCTCAGAATCACAGTGACCACGTTATACCCTGAACCCAGTTTTGCACACCCAAATGTGAGCAGTTGTGCAAGTACTCTCATTTCTTAAGATCGTCTAGATAAAGAGAAAAAAAAGCTAAGGCAGCGCAAAGTTATGGAAGAACATGTACATGTATATAAAATGAAATAAACTTGATTTGGAATATACGAGAACTGATATTCAAAATTTCAAAACTCTAGCTCTAAGAGTCTCTGAGCTGAGCGAACAGACGAGCATATCAACATCGACTCGGCTGTTCATACTTCTTATCCATTTTAACCATATTTCAGTGTATATAAAGATGAGCTCTTCACTGGGCAACTCTTGGCGAATCGTGCTATTTGCGCAACAAAAAATAATAATAAATAAGTAAATAAACTACAGTTCCCTTAGGAACAATCGATCAGTTTTCTTTTTAAATTTATAATGAAATATACATAAATATATATATATATATATATGTGCTGGTGAACCACAGTCGGCAAGTGTATTAAATCATCGGCGTACCTAAGGTAGCTGTATACGAGTATTCTGGTTATTGCTGTATTCACATTGCCGGCCATGTGCAACGGCTGCCTGTGCCCTTGTTATTCTTGTGCAACACATTTCATATATGTAAATATAAACAAAAGCATCAACAGCAACAACAGTAACAACAAACAGCAAGTACAACCCCTTCATGGCCCATGTCCAATGTGACAGTCGTCAAGTGCTTTGTGCACTTTGCCAAAAACAATTTCCATACTGGCCTCAGTCAAGGGCGCTTAACGAGTGTCTCTGAATGAGTCTTGAGTGTGCAGATGTTTATGTGAGCTCCTTTAGGTATGCATGTATGCTCGTGCATATATATGTACTTACATGTATCCATCCAGTACATATATTCATATGTATTCATTTGAGTGTCACAAGTCAAAAGCACAATTCATGAGTGCAAAATAATTGCATTGCAGTTGCGATCCAACAACGAATTCATTTGATACAATAAAATAGTCACGGACACAGCACATTTACACATAGCTATTCATTCAATTCTATTCATGTACAGATCTTTGAAGTGGACTGAGGTAAGCTGCAACGGAAATTTGGTTACTTACAACTGAAAATGATGATGCGTTAAGTAAATGATTTTTCCATTTTGACAAGAAGGTAACAATATTTATAGATTAGTTGGAAAATTAGTCTATTGATTGTTGTTGTTGGTTGTTTGTTGTTTGCTGTTTCAATGGACGTCTAACAGGACGTACGACAGCATAACTCGTGCTGTCTGAACTGTTGCTGCAACTGCAGCCTCCCCTGTTCGATGCTCGACACTATTAATCCAATCCAAACATATGCCCCAATGCCATTGAGAAAGTAACACACATGCACATGCAGGCGATGCGGCTACACTAACTGGCCATATTTATTCAAGAATCGACAACAAAAAAATGGCAACGGCGCCCAAAAGCAGTAGCAGGAGCATCACCATGAATGCACCAACAGTATCTGCAACAGCAAACAGCTGCAGCAGCAGTGGCAAATACAGCAACAAAGCGTGATTTTTCGCTTAAGCACATCGTTAAGTTTGCAACGATTCCGACTACCAACTCCGTCCCCCCTAATTCCGGCTTCTCTATGTCAAACGACACATGCCAATACTGCGACATATTTCGAGTAATAACAATAACAACGATAGGATCGAACATGAGTGGGAATAAGACTAGCATTCTGTAGCCCATCAACGATTGTAAAATTTGCATAATAGTTTTCTTTTTAAAGCTTGATCACCAAGCTCGAAAAAAAATTGAAAAAACTGGCGTATTAACTGTTCTCTGTTTGTCTTTTGATCAGTTGCAAAGATTAATATCGAAAATTGCTACGGATTCTTTGGAAAATGCACTTTCCTGGATGGAAATCAGTAAAACTATTCAGTTGTTGTTTTTTCCGATTTCTTTTGAATACTTAATCAAAGTTTAACACGACAGGGATCGCTGAGTGTGCGCTAAAATGTACAGGGTATACGTGTCATCTCTCAGTTGAGTGTGTACTGCTAAGAGGAAAAAAAAATCAAAAGCAAGCGACTAAAGAGCCAAAGGCAACAAAAACAACCACAGCAACAACAATAACAATAGAACAAGAGAAGTGAACAGAAATGTGCACATGCTTCGTTGCTTGAAGTGCTCTATTTTGTGCCTATGGGGACTTTGCGACCCTCCCACATGCAAATCATGAAAATCCATTCGAAATCAGTCAACGTGCCAAGCTTTCAGTCAGTTAGAAGGCTGGCAGACAGTAGACAACACCAACAACGACAACAACAGCAGTGCCACAACTCTTCAAGAACGGTGCAAGCAGCGGGGCAAAAAAAAAAAAAAACCAAAAAAAAACATGGGCAAGGGCAGCATGCAACCGAGAACGGATTTGCCGGGTGAGTGGGGCAATGGGGAATGGAGCATGGAGAATGGGGATTGGGGCACCTAGCTGAGTTTTATTTGTGCAACGAGCCAAGCACCAAAAAGCACGGCAATAGAAAGTAGTGCAGAAGCAGCTGCACATGTGTTTATACCTAATGCGCCGGCAGAGAGTATTATAATTTTATTACGAAATGTGCAACGCATTAAAGAAGACAACTCCGACGTCAATGATTAAGTCATGTCCGTGTTGCTGCTCATATGCAAGCTGGCGTGTCTAATTTTAAGCAATCTTCTCGAATCCTGGTTACCATTGAGCCCGTCGATCAGTTTGATTTAACTCAATCTACTCAATATTTATTTGTTAAGCTCCCATCTTAAATGACCGTCCTTTCGATAAGGAAACATTCTCTATCATCACTACACTGCAATACACGACACTGCACTACACTACACTACACTACACGACGCTACATTGTCTGCATGGCCGATTATTTGGCCGCTGAATTTTATCGCACATTATATTGCCAGCGGAGTGCTATAAAGGCAACAACAAGTCCGCTACCATTCCAGTGAGTAATAGTAGGTAGATCCTGTGCAGTGTTCTTGTTGTTGTTGAAAGTGGAAGTGGAAGTGGAAGTGTGCCTTGATTTACTTGTTTGGCCGCACACATTTTCAGCAGCTGCTACTCCCAGTTTGTTTTACATACATATATCCGCAACCCATCCGTTGCCGGCTGCCCTCTCGCCCCAATATCAGTTGCTGCTCTTCCTGTTGCTACCTTAAATATTTATTAACCTTTAAGCCCAAATATTTTTTCACAGACTGCAAGCTAAAGACTTAAGCTGATCCGATCTATTTGGTTTGGGCCCTAAACTAAATCGCCTAGAAATGGAAATGGCACGTACCAGCCAAGAAAAAAAAGAATACCCCGCTCATGTTTATTAAAGCATTTCTTACGCATCATTTGTTGCTCCCCATCAGTGTTGGCAAACAGAAAAAAACAAAAAAAACAAAAAAAAAAGTGGCATACAGTTCACAACAACAAAGAGGGCATACATGAGAGAGCAGGACACGAATGCAAATCAAGTTGGCCCAAACTGCTATGCTTACGGCTGCTTTCAAGCAAACATAATGAAAGCGTAACAGCAACTATGGCTCAAATGAAAGTTGTCTGTGCCCAGACTCTCGTTGCGCTCTGGCAGTGCAGTTTCAAACTTCAAGCTGGCAAAATATAGAGTACAGGAACAAATTTAAATTTGTTTGGTAATATTACTATAAATTGTTTGATTTGAAATCTCTTGAACACAGTTTCTAGACAACAGAATCAAGTCGCACTTTGTCAAAGAAGCCATCCCTTTTCGAACCTGACCAGGCAGTGAACCTAATCGATCGATTGATGAGACGCAGGATCGCTTAACTTAGTTCAGTTTTGTCAACCGAGGCAATCTACAAAGACAACCTACAACCTCAATGATACTGAATAATTGAATTGTTGCCCCAAATAATCTAATCGAAATATGACTCAATGTGCTGTAGATATTTCATGGCATTTCAGTCTTGTTTTCGACGTGTTTTGCGAATTGGCAAATGCTTCAATTAAATTTGATTTGCTTCCTTACCACACACATGGACATATACATGTACATATATGTATGTACATATACATAGACTGTGACATGCATTGCCAATTTGATAAGCTCCATCGTCGTTGGCCATTCAGTTCCCCGTTTCGCCTTTACTCATCATTAGTTTCGTTCTTTGTGCGCTTTTTGCTCGTCGCCAGCCGCAAATTTACTACACGGCATAGTGTTTGACTATATTTGTGTGTGTGTGTACTTCTGTACTAATATGTGTGTACTTTTCATGTGTGTGTGTTAGCAACTGTGAACGATTTGATAACCAAAAGCAGCCGACCATTGACAGCTCAACTGGTCTCCAATTTCGGCTTCAATTGCGGCTGGGCCCTTTTCAACAGTGACTGTGGCTGTGTGTGTGTGTGTGTGTGTGTTTTTGCCCGTTGGCTGAAAATTACATTTTCACATCATTTGCTGATGTGGCAAGTGTGTGTGACACACTCGCTTTGAACACTGTCTGTGAGTGTGTGTGTGTGTGTGTGTGTGTGTTAACACGTGATAGAACTCAAATTCACTTTATTTCATAGTGCGGACCAAAAAATGATGTGAATACCGTCGGAGCTGTGCAGTCAACGCTATTTCAGTTCAGTGCTGTTGTGCTAGGCACTGCTGGGTAGCCGCTGCCCTTTTACTCCACTACGTTTTTGTTTTTTGTCATTTCCGTTTTGAAGTTCGAGATATCCACGTTGCCACGTCAGATGAACACAGAGCAGACCGGCACCTTCTGAATACACTTGTCGACGCCCAGCTCCCTTCGCAATGCCTATGAAATGAACTCTCTCCGGCTTCAATTCTGTTCGCGTTTACCCAGCTTCTTTTCTCTTCTCTTCTCTTCTCTTTTCTTCTCTTTATTTTTGTTTTTTAACGCCCCAACTTAACAAATGGCACTTGTGTGTGCTTGTTGTGCGGGTTTAGTTTAGTTATATCTTTCTGTGTATGTAATCAAAACACTAAACTGGGCATTCGAATGCAGCAGCATGGCAGACTTGAGATACTAGTTATTGGAACTACTCCACAAGTAAGTTCCACAGCCGGTTAGATACAGATCTTGAAATCAGAATTACTCAGAAATTTATATCGAAATTGGCAACAAAATAAAACGACTTTTGGTTGTTTTTTTATATTGTTGACAGATCGCAAAATAATTTGGTTTCTCGTTTATCATAAGTAAATATATCAAATATCATTTGGTTTACAATTGATAATATATAAGTGTATCAAAGCACTTGCAAATACAAATTCCGAATTTCAGTTTTGATTTTTGATTTTTTCCTTCTTGCTATTTCTGCCTTCTACTGATTGTCCCTTAGACTTTTTAAGTACACTACAAGTGCAGCTTGCTCAATATTATGCCAAGTCCGAGAAGGCACTGCAACTGTCTCAATCCCCTAAAATATTAATGTTGGCCAAGTTACAAGCAAAACACCAGTGGACAATTCTGTTGTTGTTGGTAATATTGGCCACAGCTGCCAAGAGTGCGACAAAAGTCCAAGTTCAAGTCACAGTCTTCGCCCGAGTGCCAATGGCGCCTTGCAACTGCCAACAAATTGTAGCCAACCCGTACAGCAGCAACAAAATATATAAGAAACTAACAAGTATAGCACAATCACAGACATCGATTTTTCGGACTACGTCTCCTACTTCTTCTTCCTGTCTTGGTCACCACTGTCTTAACACTTAAGGCGACATTAAGCTATTTGCATAATTTGTGTGCAACGGGAGGCAATCACTGCTTCTATACCTCGTACATGTATACATATGTATGTACGTGAGAGCAGCCAAGACACAGCTCTGCATTAAACCATTTATCATTGACATATTAGTGGTTGCTCTTCTTGCAGCTGGCAAATCCATCAAAATCTTATCTTACCCGAAATATAAAAACTCAAGTAAAAGTTGCCCTCTAAACTTGAACGTCACTCACCTGAAATGAAAACAGAAAAGAGTAAACGTTTTGAAAATGTACAAAAAAAAATAAGCATTTTAAAAATAGGACAAAAAATGTTTTTAAGGTGGTCGGGCAAGAGCTTGAGTCAATAACTCAATCTGAATTAGGAGTCTATGCGGACAGAGACGCACTCACGCTGAAATGTCAGTGCTGGTTAAAAGTAAATGTTTTAGTGAACTTTTCGGATACCCGACACTAAAAGCAGGCAACATCTTTTTGCGAAGATACAAATGGCTCGGTATTCTTATAACTGGTTCGGTACACGCTATCGGGGATTGGCACGGGGCCTATAGGATGAGTTGGGTAACGTAATGGAATACATTTTTAAAGTCAGACCTTTACCGCTGTTGATTTATTAAATCTGTCAATTTATTAAATGAAGGTTGGAAAAAAAAATATTTATTTAATAAATATATATACGCATTACATTTTCAGCTATTGCCTGCCAGTTGGTCATATTTAATTTGATTAATTTACGCCAGCTGTCAGCACTTCGGGATTACTTTATGCCAGCCACGCTATAAATAATTAAAAATCTCATTCGACACACATTTTTTTGTTATTTCTTAACCAAATCCATTCGTAAAATGACATACAATTTGTGTGCCTTCCTAGAGGGTTTTACAATTTGTTCGTGTAGCGAGGAACGATGCATTCGTGCAGACATCTCAGATGAGAAATAAAATATTTATGTGTAGATGTATATATATGTATGTGAGTATGCTTGATCAAGCCGAGTCGCTCGCCTGCCTGTCATCATGAAGATCGATGTTCTGCAAGGGTACAACATACTCGGTGTGCCGAAAATAACTGATTGTTGTTGAAGTTGTTGTTTTCATAGCTCTTTGCATTGCATGATTGTGGATAAATTTGCATCCGGCTGCGGCATTTTACATGTGTTGTGGCTAGTGCATTGAGTGCCACGCAGCAGCAGCAGTACTTTGAGGTTTGCCCATCATTTAATTACTTCACCCATGGCAGCCAACAACGACTCGAAGTCGAACTCAAGCAGTAACTCTATCTAATTCAACTTAGGTCTTAGCTGCCAGTGTCTTTGACTCGAATTTTTAGTCAGGCAAGGACAGCCACTAAGCCAGTCACACACACACTCACAAACACACATAGCAATTGTGTGGATGTGGGGGTAAAAAAAAGTTGCCAGATTGCCTTGCTAAGCCGCAAAAACAGTTCCACTCTCGCTAGCCGCTTGGTCCAACTAATCTAGCAACGAAAATTTATTTGCTTAATTTCATTTGTTGGCTGCGAGGCAAGAGGCAAGGAGCGTTGCAAACAGGACTAGTCAACGACTCTTGTGGGCGTGCGATAATGTTTGCATTAAGCTCTCGACATTTGCCACATCCTTTGGCAGGGACTGCGACCGGGCCGAACTGGGCTACTGGACACAATCGTCAAATCATAAATCGTTAGCCCTTAGTTCCAACTTCCTCTTGTATATATGTACGAGTATATATATGTATAAATATATATTTATATATGTATGTGTCCTATTTCAAGTCGCTGTCTAACATTGTTCCTTAAATCAGTGCTCGGTGCTCGGTGCTCGGTGCTCTTTCATTCTTGGGCAAACCAGAAACGCTAACCAGCCCTAAGCAAGACTTTTCAGCGCTAGTCATACAAAATGCCAGCCTTCATTTCAATTAATTTCCGCAACATTGATGCGCTCCGTCGTCGTCTATGTCGTTGTTAGCTAGACAGTTCTCCCTCTTTATATACAAATACGTGTATACAAATTTATTTTGCTAGCTAGTGTGTGTACACACACACACACCCAGCCAAACACATAGACAACTTAGTTGTCTCGTGTTTGTTGACGTGCTTGCTTAAAATATTTCTGCATGCGCTTTTTAATTAATTTAAAGTTATTTTGCTTGATGTCGCGTCGACGCGTTGTCCTAGTGATGGCGCACTTCCACAGATCCCCGCCAGGCATCTCTCACAGACAATTCCATTAGTTTTTCCATCGTCTGTTTGGCCTGCAGCGCCCGCTGCGCTTTATTTAATCTGCCTGCATTGCGTTTAAATCGAAATCCGGCCGTTTTTGACCAAACAATTTTTGTGTATAAATAAATCATGTCGTATGGATTTTGTAATTTTTTTTTTTGCGAAATTCGATTATTCTTTTAATTGTAAACACAATAAAAGTACATGTTGCTTCACATTACGTATATGCGAGTACCTTAAGTGGAGCTAGAAAAGGACATATTCTTGCATAGACTCTATCTACCAAACTACTTTGTTTCCTTGCAACGAACTGTTGCAAAATACATGGCATATGTTAGCATTGTAGCTGAGTACTGTGCATACAAACGTTGATTACTTTCGTCCACCCCACTTACGGGTCGATTTCTTCAAAAGAAAACTACTTTATTTGAACTATGCGTTGGTCAGTCCGGACAAACTGTTTTATTTGCATAGTAGATGTATGTTAGTACAACAAACGTTGCTGCTTTAGCACAATTTCAACAGAATGCAATGAAGTAAATTTAAAAATGTAATCAGTGAACAGATTACTTCTTTAGTTTGAAAAATTCACTCTACCTGCACTTTTTTCAAAACGCCGTCAATCGGGTTACAAAAATGAGCTCGTAAGCAACTGTCGAATTCACTCTGGAATCATTTCTAAATCGTTGAAGAAAACACAAATGGCACAAACAGTTAAAAACCTTACATTTTTTTGTTTTACATCCCAGTTTTCGTTCACCTCATGTTACAGCATAATTCCATTTAAGTTGAATACTCAAAATTGGATTCCAATGCCATTTTATTTTTCTGGCAATTTGAATTTATGGCACAAAAGTTTGAAATTTCATTACAAGACTGTTGGTTATGCATTTCATATATTTTTGTTTTAAATGACTCAATTTATCATAAAGCTTGATGGCAAAGTTCGCCCAATTTTGAAGAATGAGTTTATGCAATTCACATTTAGGTCAAAAAGGACCTCTTCTGTTTCCTATTAACAACTTTGCATGTTTGTGCTGCAGTCGCAACTGCTTTAAGTGCATTTGCAATAGTTATAGTCTTGGCTGTTGCTGCCGAATGTTTTCTGCATTCGGTTGTAAGTCTGTTTGTTAGATATGAGAAATTAGTCCTACACACACAACGAATGTCGTTGCCTGAACTTATTGCAAGTTTGAATTTGTATACAAAAAAAAATACAGACGTTAATAATTTACAAACTGAAAAACATTTCAAACTGAGTAACAATGACAAACTATAAAACAATCAAAGCTAAATATCAGGTATAATATTGCCGACGCCTGTGTTTGGGTTGCTGTGGGCCAGGTTAGGTCAGACGAGTACTGACCCGTAGGTGGGAGTAAAACAGGTGGTCTCTATGAAGAATGCCACGTGTTTTCTTGCACTACGTAAAGCATTTACAAATCAAATGCAAATATTTTTGCTTCTGTGAACATTTTTGACGATTAAGCATAGCAGAAGTACTCGAAACTACAGAGGTGGGAAAAAAATATCACTATAATCAAATGTAGCAGTAAAAACTAAATTATATGTCTTTCTCAAACCGATCTGTTTACTTTACTGTGTTCAGCAATTCGTCAATATCGATATCAATGTTATGTTACACAAATTAGGACTTAAACAATGGCGGCTGTTGTAGTTTTCATGTTTTGTTTGCTGGAAAAGGCTTCAAACCTAAGGTAATTGCGGAATGCCAAAACCAATATTTTGGGCTGACGTTAAAAAAGCAGCATTTGAGGCCAATTCAAGAAATAGCATGGTAGGATTAATAATGGTTTAGGAGCAGTGGAACCGCATTTGAACACCAAAAAGCCGTAATCTATTAGTCGCAGTTTGTGGAAAACAATAGCCAGAAACTCAGTATTAGCCTTTGTGCAGTCCTTTCGAACCATTTGAATTTTTCATAGATTTTTTAAATACAGAGCTAAACGCATCAATGGTGAAGATCATTTGTATACCCTGAACACATTAAAATTGGGTAAAAATTCTAATAGAGCTGTATATATATTATTTATCAACAGCCGAGTCGGTCAAGACATGCCCCTGTACCTGAGCAAGTGGCTTTCAGAGAATATAAGAGCCAGAGTCTTTCAAAAACATATACAGAATACTCGTACCTTGACTTATTATTGACCAACTGAATTCTCATTAATATTCTCTTCTCTATTCGGGATTAGACTGACCATTTAAAAAGTATTGTTAATAATGTATTTACGTACATTAATCTCAGAAATATGTATACGCCACCTTCTATCGAGTACTAAAGTGATAATTATTACTTTATATATGATGTATACATATAGTAAACATTTCCATATATATTGCAGAAACAGCAGTAGCAGCAATGGCAGCAGAAGGCAATCTAATTTTAGTTCATCTGCCGGCTGCGTTGCAACAACTGCAGATGACAGGCATCAGGCATCAGGCATCAGGCATCATGCATCAGGATTCAGGCAACAGGATTCAGGCAACTAGATTCAGGCATTCAAAATTGCTTGTTTTTGTTAGCTGACACATGTCAGTCACACGGCTCAACGGGGTCTGCGACGGCGGCATATGTAAGTTATAAGAAGCCAAATAAAATGCCGTTGACAGCACACGTTTAAACATAATAATTCTCAATTTCGTCAGCAATATCAATGCCGGGGCCGAAGTCGGAGACGGTGATGTCTGCTCGCGCCACAGGAAAACCATGTAGAGACATCAAAATAAACTCACATCTTCTACTTTTTCCACAACTTTCCATTTTTTCCCCATAATACATCTTTTTCTTTTTTGCACCAATTCGAGCACACAAAAGGCAAAAACAAACCAAAACCTAAAAAAAAAAACCATGCGCAGCAGCGAAGAAAAAAAAATAGCTCTAACGACATGCGGAAATAATGTCAAATGGAGCAATAGCATCACTGGCGGCATTGGGCACAGAAAAAGTGGCAAATGAATGTCAATCTAAGCGGGACTGCTCGACTATCAGTTACCAAGTGTACCAGTACTGTGCCATAACCATGATTCTACAAGAATCGATAACAAAAAGAATATATTTTGAGCCCGATCGAAAACCTCAATCAGACAAAAATTCTTGAATTCGTTCAAGAATCAGGATTAATGTAGGGCTTATATAGTCACAAAAACAATGGTCCTTCATTTTTGAAAGTAGCCCTAAACTGATAAGCGCGTTCACAACCAGAAACGTTTATCTAGTTTCTAAGAATTGTTTGCAAATATAAGAAAAAATAATTCTAACAAGTAGAAATCGATCATCCCAAAAATTAAGTGTTTTTTATATTTACAAAAAAAAATGTGTATTATTAAAAAGTTCAGTTCGAAAAAGTAGTAATGCAAACCCTGATTCGTTGAAAAACTCCTTTGTGAAATGCAGAAAATAGTAATGAAATTTGATCTTGACTGCAATATTCGAGTTTAGCTACTTTTGACTTTATAGTTCGCGTAGTTCCTGATTTTTAGGAATATACTTTCTGAATAATAAGGTGAATTACCCTTGGCTACAAAAGTATGGTGAATTTCCAAAATTCAGCGCAAATTTTGATTTCTTAGAGTAAGCTGAGAAGCGGGCACAATAGTTCAAACTAGGTTGCTGTGCATAAAGACGCATTAAAATAATCATTTTTAGAGCGATTGATTGATTACGAGATGGAAACCAATCTATTGAAAACTTAACTTTCGTCTATATAAGCTATAGCCTTGCACATAGATAGAAAAAAAGAAGAACGAGTATTCAATAAAGTTCCGCCATTTTCGCCCAACTTGGAGGAATGTAAAACCAATTTCCTTCTTGTAGCTCTTGTGGACTGTGAGCCGCTAGTCAGCGAGTCGGGACAGAATGTAGTTGCACCAAGTAATGCTGTGATGAAGTATGCCTCGGCTGACACAGCTGGCATTATCATTATATTTTTTGCTTGTTTAGGGCTTAGGCTATAAGTGCTGGGTAATGTTTTTGAGAAACACGACACAGACGCTGCGTGGGGCGATTGGGGAGAACAAACACTTAGAGGCCAAATCGTTGTCATTTAAATTTGCAATTGCTTGTATTAGAGCCGGCGCCTGTTAAGTGCCAGTTTGGGGCGGATGGAGACCTAAATGGAACAGGACGTGGCACCTGATGCGATTAGAAAATATACAAGTCGACCTGTCGGGACAATGGAATGCGAATTTGTTCATCTACAACTAGAAGGTCATACATTGTATAAATACAGTACAAGTGAACAAGTGAATTTGAGTAAGGTATTGACAAGTCATTTACTTTCCTTTGGCCCAGTTTGAAAATTGATTTATGTCCAAAGTGTTTTTTTTTGTTTTTAGTTGTCAGTTTACTATAATTGCATTTCAAGAAGCCCGTCGAACCACGGCAAAAGCCAGGTTGGCAACGGTAGCAAAATCAAACAAAACGATTTGATGACGCTTCCAAAAGAAAACAGCTTGACCATGTCCAAATGTCCCAAGTGTGTTCACGTGTGTGTCTGGTTGTGCTATTGGAAAAACTCTCTCTCCCTCTCTCTTTGTCTTTCCCTCTCTCTCTCCCTCTCTCTATCTCTCTGTGCATTTTGCGAATTTGAGTAGCAAATTCATATACAAAGACAGGCAGCCTGCGGTGAGCACACATTTTGTTGCTCAAATTTGCAGCATTTTCGTTGTGTGCACTTATAGATGCCACTTTGCTCAATTCATGTAATCAAAATCTACGTAGCCAATATGAATTTCTGTAATTGAAGCCATTTGGCTGCACTCTTGCACTCTTGCTACATTAAGTGCAAACTCGACTTGTTCATTTTTAAATCGTCATATGCCCAATTTTGCTGCACACATACAGATACCTAATTTGTGTTTAAGAATGTCGACGGTTTTGAGAGTGCATGAGTCTCAAGCAGAGTTCAAGAATTATCTTATCAAAAGGTAGCAGGCAGTTTATCTAAATTCAAAATATTTATTTAGTCTGCTACCTTTTGATAAGATCAATATTAATGCATGCCATATTTGGGACTATATAAAATTAATAAATGATTAATTAAGGCTGCGGGACAGATGCGGTTGAATGCATAGCGAAGGACATTCGACAAATGGAAAATATTTGCACTTTAACCGTCAAAGTTGTTGGCATGCCTATTTGTGATTAACCTTGTCATCACTTGCCCCAAAAAGTATGCCACAAATATGCCACTAAATAAGAATAAATTAATTGGTTTTTTTGCCAGTTGACGCTTGCAGTTAATCCGTGTCCAATTAATATGTTGGTCAAAGACTTTGCACTTTGGGTGTGGCAGGATCCGTAGCTGCAGATATGCAGCTCATCCCTTGGTTCATTAGCCGACTGATGTACACTAATAGATGTGCCTGAGTGTATGTGTGAGTGTGTGTGTGTGTGTGTGTGAGTTAGTGTGCTAGTGTGTGCAAGTCTAATTAGCCCGCTAATGTCATTTGCAGCAAAAGGGCGCTTATTAAGCTGAAAAACGGAAAAAGTGCTGCCTGGTCAAAGCATAAATTAAGATCCGCTTGGGGGGGTTGCAGAGGTGTGGGGGAGCAGATTGTAACCCCATTGCCGTTACCGTTGCAATTGCATGGCCCAATTTTCGTAAGGGGCCGCCGCACAGCTCGCTGTGTGGCACAATAAATTTTGTTGTTTTTTTTTTCTAAGCACATACATACATATCTATTTTTTATCTTTCTCTCTTTCTCTCTCTCTCTCTCTTTCTCTCTGTCTGTCTCGCTCGCTTTTTTGTGGACAAAAAGGACTGGTGGCTTGGGGGTTGACTGTTGGAGGATGTAGGGTGTACAGGAAAACTAAATCTAAGCGCATATTAGTCAACGCTGCCACTGTCTTTGACTGGCCCTGGCCTGGGACCAGGCCGAGAGGTGCCATGTGGCACAATTTCGTAGCTTGGCCTGCTCGGAATAGGATGGGTAGATGGCTCGTTCGGCGTTGCTGCTGCTGCTGCTGCTGTTGGTGCTGGTTTTGGCTTTGGCTTTGGTTTTGGTTGTTCTTTTTTTTCTTCTTAGTTTTGGCCGGGTCAGGAGGGTGGTTGCAGCGGCGGCTGCACAATGTATTTCAAGTGGAGCGAGCGCAAATAAAATTAAAAACAAGACGCGCAAAACAAAAATATGGCAACGCTGCGGCGCCGACCTCGTTTCGGTCTGGCCACAATGAGTAAACGAGCCGAGGAATAGCGAAAGTTGCGAATGGCGCGACTTGTTTTTCCACTTTTCGACGTCGTCTGTCTATCTGTCTATCTGCCTGTGCGCCTGTCCGCCTGTCCGCCTGTCTGCCGCTGCCAACACTTGGCGACCTCTGCTGCTGGCGTTGCCATTTTGTCATTGTTTGCATTTGGCGCGCGCTTTTGTTTTATGCCCACCAACAGAAACAACAACTGGCAATTTGAATTAAGTAGAAATGCTGCAGTCAAGAGAGATGGACTTGTAGATGCTCACCTCCGCTCAGCCCAGCTCAGCTCAGCTCAGCAAATCTAAGCAGTTATCCATTCAAAATAGCGTCTATAGCATCACGTTTACCGGCTTGAGGTCAAAAGCGACTTTAGTGGTTGAGCTTGTCACACACAAACACACACAAATACATATATATACATACGTGTAGTATGTGCACCTAAACAAAACAATTTAAAAAAAAAAAACAGAACAAAGGGTAAGGTTAAACACTAAAGATACGCTTCTAAAAGTTGGCCTCTTCAGATTTCAAGTACGCATACAAATTTCCAAATTGTGGCACAACTGCTCTCTTGATAAATAATAAACAAAATAGTTATATTAATTTTAAAGTTGATTTGATCGGTAAGCTCTCTCTCGCTCTCTCTCTCTCTCTCTCTCTCTCTCTCTCTCTATCTATCTTGCTCTGTGGCCTATTTCTAAGCGCTTTGTTTATGGATTTTTTGTTTCCTGTTGCCGATCTCGGCATTTATTCTGCTCACATAGATATTATGCGATGCAATAGAATTTCGTTGACGTGTTGATTGCCTTATTGGTCCACATTGATCAGTGCTGTTTGATACCGCTTTTGCTGGCACCTGTGTCAAGGACTCCAGGCAATCTCTTGGCAGCTAATTTGTTCAGTCCTTTTCTGCTCCGTCGTCGAATTGATAGCTGCATTTGGTTATGCTGCCTGCTGCAGCAGCAGCTGCTGCATTACGTTGACATGGACGCCAACATAACTTGTGCAAAATTTAAAACGGAAGTCAATTGTCAGACAGCCAGCGCAATGGTCGCCGACGTTGGCGCTGCTGTCGAGACGGAAGCAGCAGCTGCATCTGCAGCGCTGTCATTGGACGCCAGTTTGGTCATAACGACGTAAAACGAACACACACACACACACACACACACACAGAAGCATATAAAGAGCGAATCGTTTTTCGTTTATTTGTTGTTTTCCCGCTGTTGTTGTTTTTCTCTTTTTTTTGCGTGTTTTTGTTGTGTTTTATTGAGTTATTGGCGCATTCATTTGCCATACGCCGCATACAAGATTTATGCCCGGCATGTGTCATGTGGCTAAAACAAACAGCCGGCTGTCCAAACAGCCAGCCAGCCAGCCAGCTCGAAAGGCCGAAAGCGTCCCCAAATTGTATAAAAGCACTGACAATAATTTTGCGACGCAAATATGCTCTCTCTGTCCATGTATGTTTTCATGTATGTTTTCACATGTCTCTCTGGCTTTCTTTCTTTTTCTCTGTCTCTATCTCGCTTTCTTCTGTTTTCTTTGTTTTTGCCAACTGAGCATTCTCTGTTGTCCTCTCTCTTTCCCTTATTTTATATCTTTATTAAAAAATCTCTCTCTCTCTCTCTATCTTTCTCTATTTTTCACTTTCTTTCTCTGAAATTCTCTCTATCTTTCCGTCTCTTCCTCTTTCAATCTCTCTCTTTCTCTATCTCTCTCTCTCTCTCTCTCTCTATCTATCTCTCCAACTTTCCGTAATTTGATTCACTATGTCTATCTCACTTTCTCCCGTCTCACTTTCTACTTCGTTCCTTCTCGTACAGTTTCTTTACTTCTCTCTCTTTCTCTTTCTCTCTCTCTCTCTCTCTCTCTCCTCTCTCTCATCGCTCACTAAGTCTGGCTTTATATTGGTTGCGAGTAAACTGCCAACTAGCCAACCTGTAATATAATCCACTTAGGGGTATGTTTATCTGATCTGAGTTTGTATTTAGTGCAACAAATTATGCATGGATTTAATTTGAAAACCTGTGAATATAATTACGCAATGTTTCCGTTGATAGCGTGCATATAAGGGTTATCTAGCATAAATAACAGCTCAATTACATGCGTTCGCGACAAGCCCTTCAATTGGTTGTATGAATTTAATTGCCAAACATGTACTCGACTCTGCTTTTAAATGTATGTTTTGACAAGCACTGCAAAACAGCTGTTCATCTTGCTTGTATCTCCAACAGTCGAGAGTGTCGGACTGAGGGATACCCTGTATGCCACATATAGTACAAGATATTTCCCAGTCGGGAGTGCTCCACTGGAGTTCAATTCTTAAATATTTAATTTGCTTTATAAGCAATACAACGTTTTGTGGTAGTTCGCTGAGGCAATAATGCTTTACAAAACCATTGCCGTAGTACATATTTTGCCATCCTTCTCTCTCTCTCTCTGGAAAATTGGAAAATTGCTGGTCAGCTCACAGCTCTACAGCATGCACACATATTTGGGCCTAGGTATGTGTGCGTGTGTGTGTGAGTGTGTGTGTGTGTATCTGATGTGTGTGTGTGTGCGCGCAGTGTTAAGCCACAACTGAGCATAAATTCATATTTAATTATGAATTAATTTTGCAAGCGTAGAATAATTTTTGTTTTCAACTCATCACAACCAACAGGAAAAACAGTAACAACTACAACAACAAAAACAACAATGGTCGATGCCACACACGTAGTAAATCAACAGATTTACAAAACAAAACAAAACACACACACACACTGACACACACACAAGCATACTCATGCAGGCAGATGCACACCTCAACCAACCCCTTCAGCATATAGTGGCTAGCGGCAGCAGAAATGACTGCATTTTGCCATCATTAAGCCTTGGCTGTAGTAACGTTTGAGCGAAGTACTCACTTGGCTTTAAGAGCCAGCCTGCTTCAACGATCGAGTCGGTCCACTTGTCCACTTTGGCTGAGGCAGAGTTGTTGCCAATTAATAGCTGGCTTACAAGCAGCCTAAGCATATCACACAATTTTATTGGCTACAGGGTATACAGGGTATACACAAATATATTGCCATGTTTGGGCGGCAGTCGGCTGGTTGGCTTCTGGCTAGGACAATTCACAATTCATTAAATGCACTGCAAAATTAATTTATGATGCTATACAAACAATAAACGGTTCAACTGTGGCTTGGCTAAAGGGAATTTTTGGGGGTGTTGCGGCGGTGGATTGACTGAGTCAGCATTGACATTAAATTTTATGTATTTTGGACTTTAGCATTTACAACAACTATTTAATTGCACATGAAATTCATTTTCATTTAATTTTTATTGCTAAACATGCTTTTATTTTATTTGCAAATTACAGAGAAGAAAACACCGTCAAGAATTGCTTTTGCCGCAAATTCAAGTTTCATTTAATTTGGTAAAATAAATAAATAAACGAATAAAAAAAAATTAAAACCAACAGACAACGTTGCAGTCAGGTATAACCGACTGCGAAATACTTTGATACCATGAGTAATACCAGTTGATAACAGCTAGCAAATAACAGGGTGGATATAGCCAAGAAATGCCTTTTAAGTTAGGATTTTTGATTGCGGTAGATGTAGGCTTCTGTGAACAACCTACCAACCAAATTTGGAAACCATAGCCTTAAAATTGTAGGAGATGTATGGGCTTATCGAATTTCCAATTATCGATGTTATCGATTTCCTAGCCCCCCTAGTGGACGTAGCACTCACTGTGTCTGACCCGGTCACAGACAGCATGACGGACATTGCACAAAACCAATATACGATGAAATCGTCGTTATCAAAGCATCAAAAGCAAAGAGATTTGCAAGTATAAATTCAGAAACAATTCACTTTTGACAGGCGCAATTGGACATACGTTTTTGAATGGAAAATATTTAAATTGCAGTGAGAAACAAGTATTAAAACAGTTGACTGAATTTCACAAACGGCATTAACTTAATTACATTTCACATACTCGCATCAAGTCGAATATATGCCCGACGACAGGAACAAAGCTACCACACTTCAATTAAGTAAATCCCTGTATCCGGGGGACGTACACTATATGATTCCAATAACATTTAACCATTTTATATTAGTTTTAATTATTTTTATGCAGCTTGTCAATGTTATGTTATTGATTTTAATCATAGTATATAATTATAATTTAATTACAAAATATTTTACAAATTTAACCAACGTGTCAAATCGGAATTGAAATTTGAACCGCATGCTTACCGATTGAAATTGTTATTTGTATCTAAAACAACAAATGGTTTTAGGTCGATTCCGTTACATAGGTAAGCATATTTATGTGTCTGTTGGTAACGGTATCAGGGTATGCCGCAGTCAGTAACGCCCGACTGGAACCGGTACCACTACGTACCGGTACTGCACCGTACAAATCAACTGAGCAAAGCTTTCCGTCAAAAATATGGAAATTAACAAAATCTTTACCCGAGTTTTTTTACTTTACTTTAATCAGAATCAGAATTGGAAGTCCAATTCTTTTCGGGTTGACAACCGGCTTTTAACCCTAACCTAGGAAATACAGTGATATCTGCATCAGTATCAGTTAGCAAGCACAACATTTTGCCAGGCAGATCAGCTAGTGTTTGACACTAATGAATGGAGGGGAGTACATGTGTAAATGGTCCCATATATAAATTGCCTAAAGTGCTTTAGATGTTCTATGCCTGATATTCGTTGCTGCGGAACCGAATGTGTAACGGCAATAAAGTTTAATACCCTAAATGGAATGTCGGAGTTCGTATAATCAGCGCATCATCAACAACCTCATCATATAATAATAATTTGTCTTTTCTATATCTCACGCCCCCCCCCCCCCCCCCCCCCCCCCTCCCCCTCACATACACACATCACAACACTCTCCACTCCCACTGCTATCCATAACGACTCTATATCCATGGGCGCTAAGCTATTTAAGTGTAAATGACGTGAAAATGGGGAAGAAATGAAAGGAACGGGAAAGCCGAAAACTCGAAGGCAACGAACTGAAACTAAAAGATGTATCCCCATCGTTTTCAAGGCGACAAAACATAAAAAGATGTATACAAAAAAAAAAAAATTAATATATACATAAAAAATTATTTTTTATATCGTTTCAACTGAACTTTTTGCCCATGCTGCGAACAACCGTTGTTCGCCTCGACAAATTGTGCATGAAAAATATTTGTTGAATAGATTTATTTATGATGACGATTAACAATAAAGAGCGCCTTCTGAGAGGGTGTCACTTATCAAAAAACTTGTATACAAAAGCAAAAGTATATTTAACAACATATATACATAAATATATACATATATATAAAAGCGAAACACTTATTTCGAACGCCATTCAACATTTGGGCTAAAAGGTGCGAGGTACCCAGAATATTTCCTGCCCCTTCCCACACACAGCGCTGAGAGAGTTCGGTTAACTTGGCCAGCAAATTTTCATAAATCAACATGGGCTTTTCAATTTTGGATTCTTTATGCGGCACGTCGCACACTTTTAAAATTTTATAATTAAATCATAAATAATGGCACAATAGAACATTTTAAATTAAATAACCCCAATAGAAAGGCGTCTAGCTTGAAATCTACATACAAAAAGTATAACACAGTATTATAGGCACTTTTATTTGGCAACAACATCAACATGTAATCGTATCGAACCTATTTAATTTAATCATAAATTACTCAAACGATTCATTCAATCGAGATGACACAAACAATTTGCCATCTCAGCAAATTGCTTGCAATAATAAATTGTTCTCATTCACTTATGCAGCAGATTTTGAGCACCAGTTTAATATATATTTATGTCCATAATATATAATGCATAGCTACGAAAATTATTATTCGGCTTCCAGTAGTAACAGCTGAAAAATGTTGGTAAAAATATCCCCATTTATTATATTCAAGACTCGAAGTCACTGCACAACTATCACAAGTTTTTTTCCGCTCTGAGACGATGAGAGACAGATTTTTTGTATCTTTCCGGGAACAAATCTGTATTTAAATAGTCGTAAGATGAGCTCAAAGTTAACTTGGACAAATGATGCTGATTAGGAAATGATGCCCCAACACAATGAGGATGGACAAAAGTTAAATAAATGGCCATTTATTGAAAAGAAGATAAGCTATAAAACATTAGCCACATTATGGCTAGGGCAGCCAGTTAACGTGGCTCACAGAAATGTACTTTTCGGAAACTATACTGATGATATGATGATTATTATATAGCAACCATTAAATTTAATAAGGTAAATATCCAAGTGTGTTGTGTATGTATGATGTATATAATCCTTAAAGCCACTAACAAGTAGACAAGTCAGCAAGAAGCCGTTCTCAATCAAAATAATTACGATACACAAAATATTTTATGCTTGAGATCCACTCAGACAATCGACTCACTGTGTTTAACAGCTGGGAATAACTCAATCAGAAAATGTATTCAAACTCCATGCATTACGTAAAAACCCAAGTAATTAATCATATTCATAAGGTGCAACAAACAAACGGGTTTTGAATTGTAGCTGTCTCGTGTTGAAATTGATAAAAATCTATTCATAGATTAACATTCTATGTGACAGAACTTAGGGAGGGGAATTTCTATCCGCCTGTCCGTCGGAGAAGACGTTTTCTTAATGAAAACAGACCATAGGAAAAACTCGATTTTTGAGTACAAAAAAAAGTTCTCGGTAAATGTTTTAAATTTAGCTTCAATATTTTTTCTTGCACGCCCTTCCTGACGGCTTTAAAATGTCTTCTCGTCTATGGCGGTATTTGAGGCGCCCTTGAGACAGCCGCCGCCGTGTGCAACGCAGTATGGCTGCTGCTGCTGGGCCGGAGAAGAGAGGGGCAGAGATGGAGCTGAATGAAACGAGAGAAAAAAGAAGAAAATTCAAAGGAAAAAAACAGTTGAGGCAATATGGGGAAAAAAACCATAGAAGTGAAGTATGCACACGCGCTCACACACGTGCACAAGGATAAGTCAAATGCAAATTGAAAATCGCATATGCAAAATGCAATCAGATCAAATCGAAATAAAAATAATAATTATTATTATTGGCTTAATGGACGTATGAATAACTTTATAGAAAAATTTGAATCATTTATAACATATATAAATTTATATTTTCCAGCTGTAAGTTAGTTAACAATATTTAACACTATTCAAAAACTAATTCATAGAAATGTACAAAGGTCGAAATCCGGCGTATAAAAACGAGTGCTAAATTTAATTGGAAATTAACATGAAGTATTTATTTCCAGTTAGTGAAGTGAATTGAAATTGCTTGAATTAGCTCTGCCCAACCGACAATCAATAAGATTATGCTCGAGGCAATGATAACCTCACTGACAAAGCTGTGGGGTCAAGTCGAGGCTAACATTGTGAAATTATATAAAGTTGAGCACTTTTCATTAGCATTGAGCACATTCTCAAGCACATAGCGAATGACTACCTAAATACAAATACACACATATAAATATGCATATATATACACCTATACATATATATATCTGAATATGTATTTATATATGTGTGTGTGACTGATGATGCAGTTAACCAATATCCACGTAATCCAATTTGCTTTAATCGTCAACTGTGTCCCAACTGTAAGCGGTTAGAGGAGCTGTGGGAAGGAGGGCCGTGCGCAAGGGGAAACTCTTTGGGAGGGTGTGTAAGGGAGCTACCAATTTGTTTTTGACTGTAAAATGTTCCTGATTTTACTTATTTGATTAAGCTATTAGAGTTTACCGCATATTTACTCGGACAGCGCCAGAGTCGAGAGCCCAGCAAGTTGTAAGATATTTCTCGACTTCCCAGACTCACTCTCTCGTTCTCTGTTCTCTCTCCCTCTCTCTCTCTCTCTCTCTCTCTCTCTCTCTCTCTCTCACATTCTCTCGCTCTATACCTGCAAATAACGCTAGAGCTGAAAGTCCAGCAGACTGTTAGATTCTCCTTAACTTTAAGTCTCAGTCGCTCTCTCTCTCTCTCTCTCTCCCTCTCTCTCTCTCAGTCACCTTTTTTTCACTCCCCCTTTCCGTGTGTAAGGTTATGATTTAGCTTTGTCGTAGTTTGGGATCCTTTAAAATATTGTAAAGCATTTTCTGCAGTTTCTGTTGTTTCATTTCTTTGTATACACTATTCGTAAAAGGTCAAAGGGCATAGTGCGTTCATCTAACAATGGGAATGCCCTATACTCATATCAATATACACATATATATATACATTCGTATCTGATCTTTGAAGAAGTTTTCTGGCATTAAATCCAGAAGAAGAAATCTGGGAAATATAGAAATATGTTTATATAGATACTTATTAGCTTTCCACAGAGCGATTATCGATTGAAATCTTAAGTTGATTAGCTCTTAAGCCAGATGTTTGTCACCAGTCAAACTGTTTTTAAAAGCTTGTGAAATTTTCAAAATAACTTGCAAATATCGTATCTTCAACACAATGTTCTAATTTGTAAGTATTGCAATACGGTACGTAGCCAATCGATCAGCTTTAGCAGAAATGTTCCAATGCATAGCCATATCAATTGGACGGTCTGTGTACAGAAGTACATAGATACACAAAGCTTTTGTTTCTAATGTTTCTCAGTTCGAAATGGGAGGGCATCTGGCTGGTCGATGCGATCCGTAGTGCACAGGTTTCGCCTTGGACTCTGGGACAACAAACATGCCACATGGCCCCCATAATCAACATTTGTTCGGTGTCCTTGCTGCCGTTGCTGCCCTTTTGTCTGGGCGCATTTGGGTGGACAGTCGTCGCAGTAGCCAAAAGTTTGCTTTGTACCTTTTGCTATTGTTGCGCCCTGCCGATTTCACATTTATCTCCGTTATTCTCTCATTCTATCACCTACACACCTAAAAACCTACACACCTACACACCCACTCTCTTGCTCTCTCACTTTCATTGCCTTTGTGCATTTTGAGGTTACACTTTGAGGCCTTTTTGGAGACTTGCATTATTTAAATACGCTGCAGTTGCCCTTTGTCTATCGCAAAATCTGTTGGAGTCATCAGAGCCACCCGAAGGAGTGCTTGAACCACAACAAATTCTCAGCAACAATTATCTTGTTGCGTCTAAATTGCAATCGGAGTTAATTCGTTGAGTCACAAACTTTCCAATAGTTGCTCGCTATACACAACCTAAACAAAACCACTCCAACCAGTCAATATCCATAATCAATGACATCTTTTACCCAAGCAATTTGCAAATTTTCTTTCTCTTGAAATTGTGACCAAATTAATTATTTACCACGATTGTGTTATCTGCCAGATTAATGATGAAGTTCAAGCATAGAATCAGCCACATCTTTAAAATTAACTGTGTGCATGTGTGAAAGTTACTAATGACACTTGCATAGCAATTGGGGTACTTCCCCACAGCTCTGAATGCTTCACTTACAATTTACAAATAATTAGTATCAATCGAGAATAGCTATTACTATTAGTAATGGGACAGAATCCTTAAGGCTTCGGCTGAAGTGAATATACATATGCTTATAGTACAAATTACTAGTTTCAAGTCATTAGTTGCACACACGTCAATCCAGAAAATAAAAACCAGAGATCGATAAAATAAAATAAATTGCTTGCCGTCGGGCTCAAAACATAAAGAATATGCTGAGAAACCAAATCATGAGAGTAAGTGTGAAATAACGATATTTCAGCTTAGTGTGTGTGTGTGTGTCTGTGTGTGTGTATGTCAAATATGTAGCATTGAAAAAAAGTTTGGAGCAGAGTCTTTAACTCTAGAAAAAAAAGTGCTTGAAAAACGCACTAACTAAAATAGGAACTGAACAGAATTTGTAGACTACACGGATTGATGTATCATGTACTTAAAAATATGAATTGCTATTATTAATCTGAACAAAAGCTGAAAAGCTGTAAACTGTGACCAAGTGCATGTGATAAGTGCATTTACCATATTAGCCACAACAACAACGAACTTTGCTTAAATATGGAAAACAAAAGTTGTAAAATTAGTATGCAGTGCATGTAGGAGGCAATAGTCAAGCATTGGTTGTAGGTACATAGTAGGGAGTATGGAACATATAAGAATATATATAATATATGGCATATACCATACATAGTACATGGTATGGTATAATGCGAATAATGCCGCCATGGTATAGCTAAATAGTTGGTAAAATAATACACACTGACCTGACCTACTCTCCGGGTTGCACAGAGAACAGCACGTCCGCGGTGTTATGGAACGGGAACAGGGAACAGCGGTGCACAGCGGTGGCAGTTAAAAAAAAAAAAAAAACAACAAAAACAAAATAGTAAAAACAGAAATTGCGTTATAGAAATATAACTATGTAAGTACAATATTGTATGGTAGAAGTAGTCAGTATATTTTTAATATGCATGTATTCGGTTGCAAAGTCGACCGCACGGCGAGCACTGTTTGAAGTCGGATTTTGTCCTGCTGTTTGTTGTAGGAACTGGAACTGCAACCGGTACCTGATGGCCGGAGAACTGGGGTTGCGGATTGGGGATTGGCGGTTGGGGGAAGGGGGTGGGGTAAGCGGGAGTCTGACTTAGCACACGCGATGAAGACTGCGACTTTGCCTGACGGACTGTTGCGTGCTTTGAAGCCAACAATTTTCAATGTGCTTCTTCTTGTTTTTATTGTTCCTAACTATAAACTTTCTATTGTTATATATACGTACATACATAAATACATATGTATATGTGCATACATACATAAATATTTTACTTAGCTTGATTAAGAACAGACGCTTCAACTTTCGGCTGTTGTTGATTATTGTTATTTAATGTTCATAGTTCGCCCAACGAGGCTCTCCACTCGAAGCGGTTAGCAAATTCATGATTTGCTTAAATTATCGTTGAAGAGCGAAATGTTACAACAACAACAACAACAACAGCAACGGCAACAACACCGTGAAAAAAGCTTATCACTATCTGATCGCAGCTGCTGCTGACAGACAGTGGGCGAGAGAGGGAGAGAGAAGTTAGGAGGCGGTTCACTGAGACTCACTTTGATTTGTGGGGCTTTCACTGCTCAAGCTTTAAAACAAAAAAACCCCAGCTATTTACGGCTATGAACGAACGTGAGAAACTGAAGCAATTGAAACGCATCAGTTGATAGCAGCACCGAGTTAAGCTTTGAAAAAGCTATAAATTCACAAACTGACAAAAACACTTAACTGTTGAATATATACATATTTGTATTTGAATCGCACATTGACTAGCTCTTTTTTATGAAGCTAATTTTTAATATATTCCAGCCCAGCAAGTTCGAATAAAGACCGAGCCACCAGAGTCGTTTTTGTCATTTTGTGTTGTTAATTATTTTTATATTTTGCTGCCACTTATAGCTGTTGATCAAAATAATGATCGCACAAGGTTATTGCGAATTGTTTTCAATACCCACAATAGATCTGGTTATACTATATGTAGTTGTGGTAAGCTCGACTTACGGGAATTTTGCAAAACAAATAACTGCCTGCGTCACCAACCTTCGCTGTTGTTTCTATATATTATTTTTGCTGTTCGCTTTGTTTTGCGTTTTGAATTCAGTCAATTTAGCCAAAAGCAACAAAAATGCCATTTCAAATTTACTAATTATGTTATTGACAAAAAGGCCGAGATGAAATTGAAATATCAATTTTAATGCCGATAAGATGCTGTTCGTCTCTCTCTCTCTCTCTCGCTCTCACTGTCTCTCTCTCACTCTCTTTCTTCTCTCCATTTGCTTATCTTATTGCTTCTAATCTTCCATCTCATTCTTTTCTTTCTTAGCGTCTTTGTCTAGCACACACTCAATCTCAAAGATATATAGAATTGATCATTTTGCTAGACACAAATATGTATGTAAATATTTTAATTAACTTCGTCAGAACTTGCACAACAACAGCACAACCGTATATAATTTCATTTTATTTATAACTTTTGTTTTTTATTTGCGTAGTGTTAGCACTTTAGCTTGGAAGATGATTTAATGACACACAATATTTCAAGAAAAAAAAAACTAAAAAAAAAACATTTTTTTTTTTTTTTTTTTTTGTTTGTTTTGATGTTTTTTAAATTATAGTCTATTATAATTATGTTTTTTTAATGAAAGCCGCTACAGAAATTACCGCAGTGAAAAAAACGTACGTCAAAATATGCGCCAATATACAAAGGCCAAAAACAAACGTAAATTCCGCTATACACCTAACACTTTCGATGCTTCGCTTCGCACTGAAGCGCCAGACAGAGCTATTGACTGGCAGCGGCCCCAAAACCGGTCGCCATCATCTTCGGCGTACATCGTGTCGTATGTGTCGTTTTTGGAAATGGCCGCTCGTGTTGCATGCGCTCCTCGTGCCTAAGAAGCACGAGGTCCGCACACGTCTGCCTCCTCTCTGTCTCGCTGAATCTCGTTCTTACTCTCTGTAGTGCTCTGTCGCTCGGTGACGTTTTCAATGCCAAGCAAGCAGCTGTTCAACATACACACGCTTATTTGTTTTTTCATACCCTGTTCTCAAAATTAAATAAAGTACACTGGTCTAGGAAAATCGTTTTGAAATTGGAAATAAGGAAACTGTATATCTCTCGTACTTTTAGAATTAGAGTCACCAAATTTAGAGCGTATAATGACAGTCCGAATTCAAAATAGACGGCACACTTCCGTCTTAAAATTGCACAAAGACTTCTCCTTAATTGTTGATTTTATTAAATTAAAATTATTTAAAAAAAAATATATATATTTTCTCTGTAAAAAAAGTATTTGGCCCAATTTAAATAGACTATTACTAATGACTTTTCTGACCATAAATGCTCTTTAGCATTAAAACTGTACCGCGGGGACATTGTTTCCAGCTACTGTCAAAGTCCTATGTTATTTATTTCCTTGACTTCTGATATAATTGCAATTGGAAGTTTTTATATGCATTTTTTTGTTCTATACCTGCATTCATATCAAATAACAAAAAATGAAAGAAAATATGTGAAAATTGTTTTCTGAAACAGAGCATTGCTTAGTCGACTATGCCCGATCCCGATGTACTTGCTTCTTGTTTGTTTGTTGCTGTTATTTCTTAGAAACAGCAGGAACTAACGGTCAAGGAGCCGCAGCGCTGCTCTACACTTAGGTTTGAAAACATACTCTCAGAATCGCTTTGCCCAGCTCCCCTTATCAAAACAGTCTGTACAGTCAGTGTTACAAATCACATATGTGGGCAGCTTAACTAATTTTGTAGCTCTGTATCTTTTTGCTGGTGATGCACAGTAATTATGAGATAAGCTCTTGCTCTGCCTATATACACACGACTGTGAACTTAAATATGTACACATGTGCGAATTTAAGCCCACTCTCTAATTGCCACTGTTGGTAGCAAACACGTTATTCCGGACAGAGTTAAAATATGATAAGATTTTATAATATTTATAATTTAAGTGTGTGCAGAATTAAAATCAGAAAGATTATGCAAATTAAATATATATCTTTTCACTACTTTTATTGCAAATGTACTTAATCATATAAAGCTTATCACTTTTGAGTGATTTTTTTTGCTTTTTAATTATTAATTATAATTTTGCTGCTCAACCCCAGCAGCAGACCCGATATATCCATGTCCATCGATTTGCCTGTTTCTAGGTAAACTATTAGTCGATGAAACTAACCTTTTTTATACCTTTTTGATAATGTTTAATGATCATGGAAATACATACATATATTGTATAGTTTGTATGTATTGAAACGTTTACGTTTGATTTTGCTACAGGTTAACTAGTAGTCGACTACACTCAAGTGTCAAGCTTTGACTTGATTTTGTAAATACTGCGAATGGGCAAACATTTTGTGTTTTCTTTTTTTGTTTGTTTGTCAACTAATAGTAATACCATATATTCACATCTGGGCAGACAGACACTCATACATCATCCATTCACATACACTCAAAAAAATAGAGCACATCCAATTATGGAATACTTGAAAAAAACGAATTGAAAACAGTACATTGATTTCTCTCCATAAAGGTATATGCATATATTCTGTAAAAATGATTACTACTACTACAAACAAATATACCTATATATAACATAAATCATCTTCTAAGCTTATATTTTCTCAGTGTAAGTAGTCACATACATTCAAGATAGATCTGCCGCAGTAATGTAGCCTATTTGCCACAAATACGCACACACCAAAAATCCTCGGACATTGTACGGTTTACAATGGGAGAAATTGTTCGCGTATTCATGACCGAATTACCCACTTTTAGAGCCACACACACACACACACACAGGCACACACACACATACACAATTGCATAAACTTTTTGTGAACGGCAGAACAAACAAAAACATTGAAGACACGCAAATCTCAACTATTATCAAAATATTTGTCAAATTTTGTAAACAAAAATGTGTCCTGTATGTGTATGTGTCTGTGTGTGTGTAAGTGTACATGTGTGTGTGCGTGCGTGCGTGTGTGTGGAAATGCAATCAGTCACCTCGAAATCAATCAAAAATACGTACTTAACACGAAAAATGGAGAGCTTTAAAAAATGGATTGAATCTCAGAAAAACAATCTTTCTACTTACTTTAAAAAATGTTAACTTCCTTTTAGAAAAGGACAATTTGGCTTAAGCACGATTCCCATCGGCTTTTATTTATGATTCAAATGCTGAGAACTACCCCACGCACCGCATACCCATTCACTTTACCCATTTACTAATATGTATACGCCATGTGAGCATCAACCAATTGATTTAGCATCTTTCATTTACGATATTCATCAGGTGTATACATCAGGTAAACATCTATATATATATATATATATGTATGTGCCCACAAACCCATTTAGATATCCATGTCGATATCATTTGGATACTAACATTTGCCAAGCGTAAAGTATTATAATGTTTTCTCGGTCAATAGTCAATAAATGCATTGAATAGGAACAGAGGCGAAAGCAATGAAACGTTCACAAATATTAGCCAAATCTAGATAATCTGCAAAATGGCGTAATATTTATTTCTACAGTGTGGTACTAAATACCAAATATCAATAATTACGTTGGCTGCATTTAATAGTGCATATTGAAATGTATAAATTTAATATATATAAAAGTAAAAAATACATCTGCGGAATGGCTTACAATTTTAACTTAAAATTGTAATTTCACAGTTAGACTAATTTTGCTGTCAGTTTTCGGTGTGCTGAATATGAATAGGCATTGACTCGAGTTTCAGTTCCATTGAGTTCGTTCCATTTTGAAACTGGAAAAACTGCCGCCATGAGCATTCGACACTATATAAGCAAGTTCGCATTGATGACATGGAAGTTGCATAAGTCACAATGGAATCGTCCAATTGAGCTGCTTTGGGTGATATTAGTGCCTGTCCTTCTGTGCATGATTGCGGTGGGCATGCGAATGTGTGTTGGTCAACCCGAGAGCTATAATGCCTATTATGATCCAATTGATATTGAGCAATGCTGGACCGATTTGATGAAATCGCTGTCGGAGCGCCAAGATCTGAGCAAAAAGCTCAATAAGAGCAACAATGTATTCATTCCCCAGCTGGTGCTGGCCTGGGCGCCCAATCAGTACAATATATTTCATAAAATCATGGATCTGGCCATTAAGGATCTGCACTCGATGGACACACGCGACTTTAGTGACTGCTCAGACATGGAGCAGGCTGTAGAGAATGATTATCTATTTGCAGGCATTTGCTTCGATCAGAGGCAATTTGTGAAGATCTATTCGTTTAGGGATCATCACTTAAAACAGGAGGAGGAGTTAATGCCACACTTTAATTATACGCTCTTTTTCCCCAGTGAGCTGCGCATGTTTCATGATACCTTCATTGGCGACAACTGGAAGACACTCTATCATGACGATCCAAAAATCTCAATAGTCCGTCGCCTCAACGATGCCAGCCTAGACGGTCATATTAGCTATGTGCGCGAGGGTTTCATTAAAATCCAAATGGCCATTTCCGAGACGTATATAAAAGTGATGAGCCATTCACAGCTTCCTAAGATAGTGCTTCGACGATTTCCAGTCGATGGTCGCATACAAGATCCACTCATGAACTACGTGAATCGCGGACTGCCGCTGCTTATCATCATTGGCTTTCTATTTCCGGCGCAGATACTGGTCTGGGTAGGTTTTAACTACATGCGTGTCTACTCATCAAATATGTATATATATATATATATATGTATAGCAAATCGTAGAAGAAAAGCAGCGTCATTTGCGCCGTTTCCTTATCAATATGAACATTAGCAATCTCATCCAATTCACATCCTGGTACTTCAAGGGAATCGTCTATATGTTCATCAGCTCGATCCTAATAGTGCTGAGCATCAAGGTATGTTCTTCTAACGAACTCTTACTATAATATTATATAAATACTATTTGACATTTTCAAAATGATTTAATCTGATTGGAGATTGTCGCTTGATGATTACTAATTAATGTAATGTCCAAACAAAATGTTCATAATGGCTTAACTAAGTGAACTTAGATTGGATTTTGAAAATGACGGATCATCCCAGTTGGGAAAATTCATTTCGAAGGATGACTCAATCGTACTCCTTTTGGGTGCGAAATGGGCAATGTTGTTTTTATAGGCGAATGTTAAATCTTTATTTATGCAGAGCAGAACGTATTTTACTGAGGTTCTCTAGAAAGCAAAAGGCTTTCCATTTTGACTTTTCCTTAAATGCGCAGTGCTGCTATTCACAGAAAATCTTTTGTCAAATCTTCAGGTGCCCTGGAATAGTAATCGAACCCTGCTAACACAAACACCATGGTATGTTGTATTGCTGGTGTTGTCCTCGTATAATGTATCATCGATAAGCTTTTGCGCGATGGTTGCCTCGTTGTTTAAGAACAGCCAGTTTGCCGTTCGGGTGGTGACCGTTCTCTGGCTGCTCACATATATGCCATTCTTTGTGCTGTGGAACAATCGGGAGAAATCGGTATTGCTCATACGGTATATATCGTGTGCGTTTCCCAACACTGTGGTCGCACTGCTATTCGAGGGTCTGATGGAGCGGGAGGTGTTCTTTGGCCAACAATGGGTAGACAGTGGCTATATTCTGAACTCTGCCGTCAATCAGATCACTGTCTATCATGGCGTTTGTATATTCTTGATAGACACACTGGTCTACTGCGCCATCGGCTTGTATATGGAAGTGTGGAATTCAACCGAAACGGGCGGAAGACGGCGCAAGCATATACCTGCTCCGCTCCATAGTGGAGACTTCTCATTTCCGGATCGGGAGGATAGCGCCCATCCGCAGATCTCACAGCCAGGTGGCATCAAGTCGACCAAGATCTACGAGGTGGAACCATCGCATCGCCGCTTCAAAATCAAGATTAAAAAGATATGCCAACGGTATGCGAACAACAAAAACAGTTCCCTAAACTTTTTCTCCTTGAATGTGTACGAGAACGAGGTGACTGTCCTTATGGGACACAATGGGTGTGGAAAGACGACGCTGCTCCAGATACTCGCTAACCTACTGGAACCATCACGTGGCGTTGTCTTGGTTTCTGAAAAAAATACACAAATCGATGGCCACAATGCGTCCATGCAGATTGGTCTGGCTCTCGGCGATGATCTGCTTTTCCAGGACCTAACCGTCACTGATCAAATCCGTTTTATATGCATGATCAAAGGTATGTCATGGAAGAAGGCCAATGAAGATATTGCATACTATTTGCAGCTCCTCCGCTTGAGCCACGCGAAGCTGTCAAAGATTAAATCCCTAACCGCTCCGGAGCGTAATCTCGTAAGCATTGCGTGTGCCTTTGCCGGCGGTAGTCCTATCGTACTGATCGACGATCTCCATTCCGATCTGGATTTGGTCACACAATCGCTCATTTGCAACCTCATCAATGAAGAGAAATCTAGGCGTACCATCATCTTGGTGTCGAACTCAACATCGCTTGCCAACCACTTGGCCGATCGTCTAGCGATCATGTCTCAAGGGGAGCTCAAGTGCACTGGCAGCAAACCATTTCTGCGTAGCATGTACGGACATGGCTTCCGACTGGTATGTTGTACACTCGGAGAAATCGATTGAGTCTTTTTGATTCCATTTGCCAATGCCGAAGGTTACAGATTTTTATTTTTATTTTTGTTTTTATATAATTAATTAATTCTATTCTAATAACATTTCAGTGAGTTTGGTAAACATATCTGCTCATACAACAATCGATCGATTTTTGACTGAATATTCACGAATTGAATCCATCCAAATTAGACTCTCAGTTCAAAAGAGATCTCGATTAGAGTAAAGCGGATTGCTTACTTTCCGATCCCGAAGAATCATCAATCGATTCCTTAAAATAATAATACAATTTAGACCAGGTGGTTTTCTGCCTTCAAGAGTATGTAATCTTCGGCGCGTCTAAGATACTATATCTTCTTCATTATTTTTATCTATTTTTGTCTGTTGTATTCAGAGCTGCATCAAGGGTAAAACATTTGATTTCGTGAACCTAAAATTGTTGTTGGGCAAATATTTGCCAAATCTGACAGTAGAAAGCGATATTGGCCAAAAGATAACGTTTGTCCTGGAGACCAAGTACGAGGATAAATTTGCCCAACTGTTTGACGAACTAGAACAAAATATGGAACAATTGGACATACTCAGTTTTCGCTTGCGCGACACATCGCTGGATGAGATCTTTATGCGTTTCGGTTCCGAGGACAATGAAGTGACCGGTGAGCCATCAACGTTAATCGACGATCTTAGGATGGTGCTCGAGGAGTCCGATGTCAATGGCCGGGCAAATGGACTCAAGCGTACAAAGATGCACCTCTGGGCACTGTTGAATATGCGTTGGGTCATAAATAGGCGTCACTTGCCAATTCAAGTTGTCAACGTGTTTGCACTGATTGTGGCCTTGGCATGCACATTTTCCACGTTATTGCTCTATGGAAAGGATTATCAGTTGGATCCGCTTTCGTTTAACCTGACACAGTTGAGCTCTGTCAACGCCTTCGTGGAATCCATATCCGATACCTTGGATATGATTGAGATGCAGGAGTTCTTCACGGAGCTGCTCTTCTGGTATGATGGTCATGTGAAAGAGCTGGAGACCGCAGAGCCTACGGACTTATATCTGCTGCAACAGGAGGAGTTTAACAAAATTGTTAATTTCCGTTACATGTTTGGCGCCTCCTTTGGAAAGGACATAATAACGGTCTGGTTCAACAATATACCACTCCATGCGGCGCCATTCGGTCTCAATTTGGTTCACAATGTTATTGCACGGTAAGTTCCAAGTTGAATGTTTATTTGTTATTGCTCTTTTATGTTGAGCAAAGTAAATGTTTTTAAATTTTGTGAAGATCATTTAAAACCTACTCTACGATTTTGATCCAGATAATTTGAAATGTGAAAGATTTTATTGACTTGTGTTTGGAAATTTGATACGATATATATTTACTACCTTGTCCAACCCATTGCAGACACTTCTATGACGAGGAAGCTACGATTGATGTGACGCTGTATCCGCTGCCATTTCAGGTCATGGCCAATGCAATGCCACCGACGCCACTTAGTTTGGGCGGCATGATGGCCATCAACTTCTCCTTCATATTTGCCAATATGTGGCAGAGCATGACCGTCTTCAACATGCTCGAGCACAGCTTTAAAAATCAACAGTTCCTCACTGGAGTACGCCTCTCCACATATATATTTTGCTTAGTTATTTTCGATATCGCACGAGTGGTGTTAGTTAGCCTCGGAATGGTGATAATGATGTCGTTCTATCTTAGCCCACAACATGACATATATCTCTACAGTGCGTACATAATTATAAACATTGTTAAATTAACTTTTCACTCATTTTGTAGACAACCTGTACCATTGCAGTGTGGATCTTTCTGATGCTGATAATGGTCGGTCTGGCCGTCGCAACATTGTCCTACTGTTTTTCCACCATATTCAAGGAATCGAACAATGCATTTATTGCGATATCTTTCCTGAATGCCCTAGGCATTATTATATTTACCGTTACTGTCGGCGATCACATGGCTGATATGAGCGATCTGTACCAGCCACTAACGCAGTATAGCTTCGGTGAGATCGTGTTCAAGCTATTCTTTATGTATGAGTACGAGTGCCTTTGCAAGGATGACAATATTCGGTTCATCTCCATGGAGGTCGAGAATTGTGCGGTGAATCCACGCTGTTGCAGTTAAGTATATTACTTCCATTAAATTCAACTGACAGTTGGACTTTGGTCCCAATGGTTATATAATCAAGCGCTTGTTGACATTTTTAAAAACTAACAAAATGTTCGTGGCATGCCACAGTCTCGTACAGCTATGTCAAAGGGAATTTTGGTCTTATCTTTGATATGATTATGATGATATGTTCAATTTGCGTACCGCTTATTATCTTTGTTTTGAGGGAGTACTATTCGCTTATGGCATGGACATTCATGAGCCGCGGAATATCGAAAAAGGAGCATCGGCCACGCCACGATGGCCTCGGTGACGATATGGGCGATGAGTCCGTAATCGCTGAGCGACTTCGCGTCGACAAGCTCACCGAGCAGGAGCGAGCTGACACGGCGGCTATTTGCCAGGACGTTGGTAAAAGCTTCGGCAAGAAGACGGTGCTAATCCGCATCGATCTATGCGTATCCAGGTAAGTAAACTGAACCAAAAAAAAAAAATATAAAAAAAATGTAATCAAAGAAAAATCTATTTCGCCCTGAACAACCAGAAAATTATTCAATGTTTTTCGCCGTTACTCGACAATCCCAAAAATAGGCAAACTTTTACAACAATTCAAATATAACTTTCTTTATACATATATGTAAACACATATTTATATGCCTAAAAGGAAAACTTAATTTAAGTATGTCAGAAATTTAGAAATTAGTTTTCTACTTTTAAGAAAAGTACAACTTAAAATAGAACAAACGAATCCCTGGTCTTTGAAATGACGTCACCGTCGTTAGGAATTATTAGTAATGATAACCTTAGCTTCAATTGCATAGCGATTTTCTAGATTACCGAGCGATGGTTTTGGTGTGTGTTTTATTTGAATCATGAATAGCTCGTAATTGCTTCTGTCTGCAGGGCCGAGTGCATTGGTTTTATGGGCTACAACAATACCGGCAAGACAACACTTATCAAAACGCTGGTGGGTGAGATGCATCCGTCTCACGGTCGCATTTGGATAGGTGGCCACAGCAGGAAACAACAGCGCATCGAATGCTATCCCCTAATCGGCTACTGTGCCCAGCAACACGTGCTACCGTGTGAAATGACGCCACGCGAGCTGCTTCACACTCAGGCCAATCTGCACGGGCTGCCCAAGCAAAGTTGCTCACAGATCTGTGAGGGGCTGGCGAGTGTGTTGGGATTCAACGTTTGCTATAAACAGTTGATGCGCCTTTGCACTACCGGGCAGCGTCGTCGTATCGCCTTCGCTCTTGCCATACTCGGTGATCCGCGACTTGTGTGCGTGGATGGGCCACCGGGCGGCATCGATCCCAATGGCAAGCGTATCATGTATATCATCACGACCTTCATGCAGCAACGTGGCTGCAGCTTCCTCTACACAAATCTCACGGGCTTGGACTGCGAACGCATGTGCCATCGCTGCCCGATGCTACACGATGGCCACCTGTGGGCAATGGGCACACAGGAGCAGCGCTATAAAAGTGGCTATCTGCTGGAAGTTGTTTTCAAGCGGAAAGTGAATGCGGACATAAACACCGCGAGGAACACCTGGGACCGCATTAATCAATTTCCCGTATCGCCACCCAACAAGTTCATTCTCTTCATTCAAATTAAGTTTCCAGAAGCGATACTACAGTAAGTGATCATATGCCATAGAATAAATATATTATTTCATTTAAATTTCTGCTTTGCTCTCAGGCAGAAGAGGGAGAATATAATGACATTCTATTTACCTGCCGACTCCACAAATTTCTCGGAAATATTATTGACTATCCGTAGAGATGCCTTCGAATTGAACATCGAGGATTTTTATATTACCTGTAACATTGTTATGGGCATGCAAACTGATCTGTTCGATCGTTCAGTCCTAAAAACCGCTCCCCCCATAACTAAGTAATTCCAATAATATATATATTATAATAAATTATAATAAAACGCAAGGCTCGTGTAGAGATGCCAACATGTCACAATCTCTTTATTAAATCCGTTCCAAAAAATTTAACATAGCCATAAATTATTGTCTTGATCAATTTTTTGTTAGCTTGAATAAAAAACTAATCATTATGTATGCATTCGTGTATTTAATAATTTCCACAAAGATATAAGTACAATTTAAAAATACTAGTTACACAATTGGGTGACTAATTTACCAACTGTAGCATTAAAAATTAAGAATACCAAAAGTCTAAAATCATATTTTGCATTACTCTTGTTAACATTGCTGTGGGTAATTAAATAATAATTATAATAATAGTAATATAAAAAAACGCACTTATTTAAAAAAACAAAAAATGTTGATTTTATTATCTACGATTAGATCACAAGATAGCAAAGTATTGACATTTAAAATGTTTACTAGCCATCTTTTTAAAATACTCTGTTTGTCAATATTTGCGTTCATGAACTGAAGTTTTTGTGCTCAACGACATTTAAAAAATTATTTAATAATAACCGGTTACTATTTATGCACCGATGTACGGTGGTCGGAGTGTAAGGTAGGTCCAAGGTTGATATAGCCGGGAAAGTCTGGATGCTCAGCAACAGTAGCACTTTTTGCGGCCTCTGCTTGCATGTAGATCGAATTATAATAATTAATATTTATACGGTACAATTAAAAGCAAAGCTACTTTTTGCATAAAGTTTACAGCTGAAGCCAAAATGTAAAATTTGCATTTCTACCTACGCGGTTAGCACAGATGAATAGTTTAGAAAGTGTCAGGTTAGCTTAAATGTGCACTCAATACCTGCATAATAAAAGCTTCGGCATCTAATTAATGATTACAAAAAAAAAATAATAATAAATAAATAAAATAAAAACAATTGGCTAAGCAAATAAAATGAATATGACATGCAGCTAGCGGTTTTCGATAAAGCTTAAATTGTGCTAAATGATCGTTATGTCTATGGCCCTGTTTATGATGCTTAAACCAAAATGCTAGCAACAGTTTATCAAATGTAAATACTAAGACCATCTCACTTTACGGAACGCGGATCCTCGCGTTGATACTTGGCGAATTCTAAGAATATTTCTTCCAATGTCGTCTGACTGATGGAGTAATCCTCCACATTCAGATCATGGCGATTACGCTCCATAAGACCAAAGATTTGCGACCATTTGACGCCATGCAGTGCAATGTAAAAGGTCAACATACCCTGGTACTCATCCCTAAAAATTAAATAAGTAAAGTTCCATCACGTTCGCCGCTTAAAATTGCCAATTGACTTACTGTAAAATTGACTGCGGAAATTCGAGATTCACAAACTCCTTGACTTTATTGATGTCCTGCTGTGCAAGTTGATTGGCTACTGTTATCTCGTCGGAATTGCGATTAAAGCTGATGGATCTGCTGATGGATTAAATATAAGTGAGCACTTTCATAATAGCATTCCGAATATTGACTCACCTCCGTGCTGATCGTATATCATTGTTATTTCCCGCATACTGCTCATCTGAGCTTTGTGCATCCTTAAAAGCAAGACTGTGGTTCGAGTAGGCAATTGGCGTGGGTGCCGCACTGTTATCAGATGTAATTGAACCATTTGAGGCACGTATTCTGCTGTTATCCGTATGCAGTGACCGCCTTCGCAAACCTCTAGTGCGTCTCACTTTAATCTTAAGTATGAGACCCTTGGAGAACTTGTTCTTCAAATGCTGCGTTGAGCCAATGCACTTGAACTCGCCATTGACCATGATGGCCAGACGCGTGCATAGCGCCTCGCACTCCTCCATGCTGTGCGATGTTAGCACAATGGACTTGCCCGAGTCGCGAATGCGACACACAATATTCCATAGCTGTCGTCGCGCTGCGGGATCCATGCCCGTGGTGGGCTCATCCAAATAAATGACAGATGGCGTGCCAATCACTGCAATCGCCGTACTCAATTTGCGCTTATTACCACCACTGTAGGCATGCGTCTGTTTGTCCAAATGTTTCATAAAGCCAAATGACTTGGCCAAGTCCTCGGACAGCTGTTTGATGCGTGACGGTTGCACACCGCGTAGCAGGCAGAAAATCTTCAGTACTTCACGACCGGTGAGATCATCTAGAAGCGCATCGAACTGCGGACAGTAGCCAATCTTTTCATATATATTATTCATTTCGATCTGCAAATTTAGACCCTGTACGTATGCGGAACCCGAACTGATGCGCTCATCTCCGGTCATCATTTTAAACGTAGTTGTCTTTCCAGCACCGTTTACACCCAACAGACCAAAGCATTCGGTTCTATAAGATAAACCACAGTTTAGTAGTTAATTCAAACATAGAAATTAGTTTTTCTTACTCGTTGACGCAAAGTGACACTTGATTGACGGCGACGAAATCGCCATAATACTTTGTAACGCGATCCAGAACTAGGTTCTTGGTGGACAATGTTGTGGCATCCATTTGTAGAATACGCTCGCGTTCGCTTTCCACATCATCATCCAGTGCCTCAACAGGTGGTGGTGGTTTACTACAAAAAGACAAAATTAACAAATAGTGATTTCGATCTAAACACTTTGTCTGAGAAAGCCAGACAGACAGACAGACAGGCAGACAGTCAGCATAAATACTACGTTCTGCGAGGTATACACGTATGCCTAATGATACTTACACGGCGCGCCTGTGTATCAGGTACATGACTTCACCAACTACGCCGTATTCGCTTAATATGATTAGAAGGAAAAACACAATGGCGGTGACAATCATGTAGACAACTTCTGGCAGAACGCCGGGCGCTTCCCAGGAAAAGTAGCTCTTTAAGTCTGTTCGCAGGATCAAAACGGAAAAAATAATTTATGAATAATGTGTAATGAGACAATTGGTAGTTTACTCACTGCAACATTTGGGCACCAGTTCGCAGACTAAGATGGGCGGCAGGCCACTGAATTTGTCGCAGGCACTACGCGTGGCCACATTGACGTAGGCCTTGTTTAGACCCATGGCCAGCGAAAAGTGTGGAAAGATGCGGAATATCCAGGAGAGCAATTTAGCCGTATCCTGTGTGTTGAAGAACTCAAAGGACATGACAACGACGACAATGAACAAGGCCATGCCGGCAAATATATTTATAATGGATATACGTGCAAAGCCTGTCGCCGGCTCCTTAAAGAATACCGCCACAATGTATGTAAATGGCAGCACGGAGCAGCCAAAGATCAGCAGCAAAAAAAAGTACCGAACAAGCTCAGAAAACTGACTAAGGCCCGCCTCCTGGAAACAGGCAATTGTCACGACAACAATCACTGCGGTTACCGCATAGGTGGCCAAGTCCCAGATGAACTGTGATAACCAAAATGTGCACACCTTAACGCCGCTAACGAACTGCAGCAGCTTGGCGCGCGACTCACGCTCCTTGATCAGGAACAGTATGTAGATGGCGCTAACGAAGCACATGCAGAAGCACAAATTGGTCGCCAGCTGTGTGCCCAGATTGTTGCCAACATTCAGCTGAGTCAGTAGGGTCTCTGTGGTATATGGCAGTGGCCAATTTGCTACACTGATTTCCGTATTATTTTCACACAGCACCCGAGCGATCGCATTGTGCACCAGGTTGACGGTGAGGGGTGCCGTATGCAACGGTTGGTTGTTGAGCCAGGCGATAATTTTGTCATTGCTAACGGTGGCCGCTGCCAAATAGCGTGAGTTTATCCGCACCTGTATCGTCTCGCCCAGATCAAGGATGTATTCGGTGAACGTTTTAGTGCCTGTGCTTTCATATGTATATTCCGAGCCAAACGACGTTGCCAACTTCTTGTACTGATCAGCAATCTGATTGCATAGCGAGTCACACGCAGTGTCATTGCGCTCCATTACAGTGGTCGCGATGGGATACTGTGGCAATTCAATCGTAATGGAAGGCAACTCACGGAATGTGCCCTGGGTGCGTGTTATGAGCACTGTGATAATTACAAAGAATATGGGCATAACGTTCTGTATCACGAGGAGCAGCTTGTTGCGCCACGTGTAGAGTATCTTCTTGAGCATCATGGCACGCCATTGGTTAAGCGAAAGCTTCATCCCTTGCAGCGGTCGACGGTTGTCCGAGAAGACGCCATCCGCTGCAAACAGTGAATTGAGCTCATCAGTATATGAAGTCGGGTAACCAGAGATTCAGTTCAAAAACTGCTTACATTGTATTGATTCGCTGTCATCTTCATAACCGGTGCTGCCCTTTAGCCTGTTCCTTAAATCCATATTATTGCCATCAGGTAACTTCTCGGCACCCACCTTCATGAAAACCTCCTCCATTGAAGTGATGCCGACACCATAGCCATTCAGATGCAGCTCGCTGGAGCGCTCCTCCAGTTCGCTAAACATCTCCTCAAATTTCTCGGAATACTTGTCGGGCAGCTGGTACGTGAGCTCTGTACCAATATCACTTTCCGGCTCCAGTTCTGATATATACTTACTAAGCAGTTCCGTCACTTCCTCTGGCTTGCAATTCTCCTTCTTGACACAGATCTAAAAAATAGTGAACTTGTTTTTAACCTGATCAATAAACCAACTATATATTATTTCTTTTCTGTTGCCTTGCCATTTTACTACAATATTATACTTCTATATATATATATATATATATATATATTATATATATATGAATTCCCTTCTTCGATTTCATTAATTATTTTTCATTTATCAATTAGCCGTTGCAACTATTCATCATATCAACCTTTTCCTATTTATCTATCTAGATTGCTCGAAAACCACTTCAAATGTAGGTAAATAAAATGTCTTATGTACTTACTAGTCGGTAGCCAGAGCCGTACTGTTTCTTTAAGAAAAAGGATGTACCATGGCATTTAAGCTCGCCATCGCACATGATGGCAATGCGATCACCGAGTACATCGGCTTCGTCCATAAAATGCGTGGTAAGCAGTAGGGTGCGGCCAATCTTTTCCTGTTGCAGCAGGTCCCATAGCTGTCGCCGGGCGGATGGATCCATGCCAGAGCTGGGCTCGTCGCAAAGCACAACCTTGGTATCACCGCAAAGGGCACAGCAGACGGACAGTTTGCGCTTCATGCCACCAGACAATGTGGACGATGGGGCATTGGCCTTGTTCTCCAGCTCAATCATTTTGAGATACTTATCCACCTCGTTTTCCACCGCCCTGCCCTTCAATCCCTTCATGCGACTGAAGAATCGCAAGTGATTGGACACGCTCAGCTCATCGAAGAGCACATTGTGCTGTGGGCAAATGCCCAGAGACATTCGTGCCCCTTGAATATTGCTGGTTATATCACTGCCATTGATAATCGCCGTACCGGATGTGGGCGGGAACATGCCCGTCAGCATGGATATGGTGGTGGTTTTTCCAGCTCCATTGTGCCCAAGTAGTACGGTTATCTCATCCTCAAACATGTTGAGCGAAAGGCCCTTCACAACCATTTTGTCTCCAAATTTCTTCTTGAGATTTCTCAGCTGCAGGCCAATGTGTTTGTCGTCCGGCTCAGTTTCGAAAGCGTTGGGATCACGATTTTCTAATCCATCACTGGGCCTATCCTCGATGCCCATATAGTGTTTTTGGCCGCACCAGAACTGGCGTGTAAAGGGGAAATTCCACTTCCGTGGCACACCATAGTCGCCCGGAAAAATTTGTTCCACATACAAACAGATGAGCATATAAAGTACACAGGAGATCAACATCATAATTATAATGTAACCCATTGTTAAGGTATCATCAACATTGACCGGTGTAAACATGTTACTCCACTGTAGTCCCTCTCCCGTTCCCTCGAATCCCAGTATTAGCCTGATGCCAAATCCCATCGCCGAATTCGATAGCAGACTCCATCCCAACTTGGTTGACAATGATAGCGATTGGTATGTGTTTATCGTAAATGAGAATGGGATGTACGCAATGAACCAGATCAGGCCGGTCACGGCAGCCGCTGTGCTGGCCTTGGAGAACAGTGTGGCCATCATGAAGCAGAAGCAGATGCTAGCCATTATATACACGATTAGAAAGAAGAGTAGTGCTGAAAAGTCAGCATAAGTTAGAACAGCGACATCGTGACTCCAGCGAATCTTCATCAAAATAGCTATCAAAATAGCCGATATGGTCAGCATGATGAAAGATTTGACAAACCAGGCGCTCCAGTGCAACCAGTTGTCGATTCCCATTATTTTCATCACCTCCTTCAGCTGCTTCTCCTTCTCACTGGTCACGTACTGCAAAAGGATGAAATTGTCGTGTGAACGGTGAAGATAAAACCAACAAAAAACGCAAAATCATCGAGTATACCTTAGTAATGTAAGTACAGGGATAGATGAAGCTCAGCAGTATTATCAATGACATTAAACTGGAAAGGCCTTGAAGCAGTGGATCGAATGTGAAGGCCGGATACGGATATCGCTGCATTACAACCTCGGGTATTATATCCGCATTCGATTTCTGTCGAATATAGGCCATGCTTATGGCATTTTGCACGGGCAGGAAGCCTTCGCGCAGATAGCCCACAGGAATGCCGCCATCGCCATCATCTAAGTTGCGTGGACCCGTTAGATCAATCATTGGAAATAATCGCATCGTCAACCACGTGAGGCCAATATTCAACGATGTGGTCCGCAGCTCGGAGGGAAAGCGCAACGTGTACTTCAAACTATCTGGCAGCACGTTGCCGGCCATTGATTGATCAAACACGACACCAGCAAACCCCTTCTTGGTCGCTACATCGTTTTCGAGATCAGCAGCAGTATCGACGCCAATCCAAGACATGTTTAAGCTGCTTGCCGCATCGCCCATCAGCTTGTCCAGCACGGCAGTTTTGGGTGTGTAATACAGCTCATAGACTGGCATTCCGACCTTGTTGAACGTAGACATTGCCTCGCTATATATTTAAGAGCGATTTCAGTTAGTTCAGGGGTCATTAGGCTCTCCATATAAACACATAATGCTTTTAGCTACGCATATAATTATTTAGTTGGTGCATTTTGAATATATATATTTATATATATATAAGATATGTTGTTGTGCAGCGTGCTTCTGTTATTGTGTATATTTGCATATAGTAAATCTTTTTAGTTATGGCCGTGCTATAAGTGGGACTACCAAATTAAATAAAACCAATAAGCAATAGTAAGCCAAAAGCAATTAGCTTCTTATCAGAGACCGAAGCTAAATGTCATTCAAGCCATTATCATAATGAACATCAAATTAAAGTACTCTAAACTATTTAATTTTCATCCATACGGATAAATAATATGCTTTAATAAGCAAGAGTGTTCCGGTCGAGAGTAGCCGATTGGATGATACCCTCTGATACCCAAGCCGTCAACAGAAGTGCAGTTTCATTTTCCTGACACTCTAAAAGATGTCTAATAATAAATCGTGACATTGTTAAAAATTGTATTTTTCAACTCAAAGTAGTTTGTAGTTAATTTCCTCAGCGGCAATATCTCCGATTAAAAATGCTACGGCAAGAATGGGTATCTTCAAGTCAGACTCTCTCGACCAGACCACTCCTGTTCAACCCTCGAGGGTATCAGAGTTATTGGTTTTGTGGAATGTTCGTCCGATTATTTCCTGTTTTTGGTATTTGCTTTTATTCAATCGATAAAAAGTCGATTTATCTATAACCTTCTGACCATTTGATGATTGGTATAGACCACTTCAGACCTTAGTACAAGTATGCATATATGCATATATATGTGTGAAGTCGTTAGCTTTCAGGGTGTCGAAAAGGTTTGAGGTCATACGAACGAAAATTGCACAAAAATCAATATTTTAAAATAGGCAGTAATCGTATTATAATAACATTTAATATCGATTTATGTTACGGTCCCTGATAGTCAGCGAAAAACCAGTTACTTTACATATACCTTTGCAGAAATATGTGATCTATGTATTGCCAGACATATCGGACCAGCAGTAATCAAACTTAAAGCGGACGAATGTTTTATTCAAATTAATTAATTACTTCGTGGAGAGTTGATTTTAATTTGCATTTGGCACCAAAAACCTCTTGAATGGAATGGAAATTGAATTGAATTCGAGTTTGTTGGCCACGCAGTTTATTATGATTTAATATTTATCCTGCACGGGTATAAAACACTCGGTGAACCGAACTAAGATATCTATAAGAGTTTTGTTTTCTTTAAATTAATTTTATTATTATTATTATTTTATTATTTTGTTTTTGTTTTTGTTTGTATGTAGATTTTTACCTCTTACTCTTTGGTACTAGCAGGGAAACGAGCACGTGCATGCGACGCGAATTATGCATTGCATCGCTGAAAGTTGTGTTGCATACAATATAAAATGTACAAGGAGTTTTATAAAAAGTATAGATGTTATAAATACTATATGCACATATGCAGAGTAAATACATATGCTAGAAAATACACATAATATAGCACAGGACATTTTCATTTTGCCAAATAACATACTCAATATTAATTAATTTCTACGTTCCCCACAAATGCATCTGGACTTCAGTCCATGTCTTCCTGGCTGTCTGCCTTTATATGCAAACTATTTACTTAGCTTTAAAGCTGTATCGTTAGTACTCCTGTCGAAAGTACATTTGTTAAAATTGACTGTATCTTATCACTATATCATATAGCCGCCATTGAAGTAATCGGTTCAAAAATTACCTATTTAAACTTTGACAGAAAAGTCGTTGAAAAATCCATAATTCTCAGGCTCATAACGCTTTATAAACAACTTTCAAATAAAAAACAATACTACAAAATTGCTTGAGAGGTTTATTGTAAAGTATAGTCCAAGTTGACCCCAATTTGCGAATCGTTTAAAAAAATATATAAAAAAAAGAGCAGCAATTAAAAAAAATTAAAAACCAAAACATATTTTAATTAAAGTTTGCATTTACAATTTGAATGTGCTACAATTTTTTCCGTATTTTGTTGATATCACCACAATTCACTTTGAAGGTATTTAAATCGATAGAATTGAACAAGATGAATCATTTTATGACAACTTTAACACCTAATCACATTTCTTATAAATCACATATGAAGTTTTTAATAGCACTTTAATGTACATGAACATATGTATGTATATAGGAACATCCTGAATTAGCTCAAATTTAGCTTATGCGCTGGTTGAGAGTAAGGACAAATCGGGTTATGAGAGTCTGGCATATTAAATTGTTTCGAAAATGTGTTAAAGCATATATCTACTTCGACATGGTATCATTATATACATGTATATTTGCTGGCAATTGCATGTCGTTCCAGAATTCTTTTGAGTAGCATACTTTAAGTTCTCACAGCAAACTTTCGATTATCTTAAAATCAAATTTAAAGATATAGATAAACCAGACATAGCCATAAAGTAAAATATTCAAATTCTGCATGGAGTTGTACTTACAGCTTGTTGTTCAAGCAGTCAATGAATTTGGAGAATAATTTAAGATACGAGAAAATATATTTTAAAGCAGTGCACTGACACACAATAAAAATGAAAAGAATTGAAAAACTTGTACAAAACCTACCATCATCGAGAACATAAAATGACTTTTAAACGCGCACTTGAACTCAAATCAATAAATAAATAAAATTATAAATAAAATAAACTGAAAAGAGTGTGATAATACCAATATATTTGTATTTCGGGTTTGACACAGAAATCTTCTTCTCGGAATTTTGTTTTCGAATTTAGCAACCTTGGGGATTGTCAGATCTATCAATATACACTAAGTTCCCATAGTATTATATTTTTCAGCGAATCATGAAAAATATTAATATTAATAACTGTTATTAAATTTATTATTATATATGTAAGTTACAGATTGCTAGTGTTTTTTAATTGAAGAAATCTTTAGATAAATAATTAACCAACCCAACCCAACACAAACATAATTCTGCTTCTAGAAGGGATTTCTGTGTCACCCCCTTATAAAAATATCCGATATAAATATTGATGCATATATATACATAAATGTGAACCTACTTGAAAACCTTCAATGTGTTTAAATCATATGGTTTATATTCCGTTATATCCTTCGGCTCTGCCACCACGAGAGTGCGAACCAGCACCAGCAGCAAGGAGAATAGTGCAGGCAGCATCAGCTCGATGACCAATTGCCATTTGTGATTCCATTGCAGCAACCAATTTTTCCAAAGTAACAGCACAAATTTATCCCAGTTAGTGACTTTTGCCATTTTGTTGTATCTCGTTCAATCCTTCTACAGCCACAACTCCAACTTCTTTGGTTCTTTGACACTCACAGAACGAGTCTCAACTGCAATCAAAAAGTGTAATATTCATATAATTAATATACTATTTCATGATCTTAATAACTCAATGCAAAAATACAATTTAATTGTATGCATATGGGAACTTTAAGGAACTATATTTAACGAAATAATCATATTGAAAATATCGATTATTTGTGGGTATGTACAGGGTACCTTTAAAGATATTTAGAATATATTACAAATATTACAAATTAATGTAAGATATTCGGCATGAAACACAAGTAATATATAAACCTCAATTCCAAATTTAAAGTTTAACTTTTAAACTGATTTTCATGTCTAATTGTGTTTAAATCAAATTCACTATCATCCACAGATTTGGAAGCATGCCTCGAGCACAATTATTTTCACACTTTCGTATTTACGTATACCTTCTATACACATAAGTATCGAAATGCATAATTAACATTGGTAAATATCTAATCGGAACAATTGATTAAGATAGCACTACGATTAGGTCCTTGTGTAGGTGTACGAGTACACATGACACTGCCCAAGTTCGACGCAAACACGTGTGAGGAGTTGAAGGCAATACATACGTTGGCAATAAGGTTAGTTTTCTAAGCTCGTGCTAACATTGTTAACGACAGCCGATAAGATAAGCACCTAGCTAAATATATAAAGCACTTTGTTTCACTCATAGTTATTGCACAGATTAAGAGAATTGACTAAAATTGGAGAATGTGTGATCTTTTATATGACGTTTAGAAAAATTTTTCAATAATGTGTCAAAAAAAAAACAGAAAATGAATTCACTCAACTCAACTTGACATAAACTTCCGTATTGTTTGCCTGTGCAAATCGGCAAAAGCCTTCTAGTATGTACAAAAGATAAGAAAAACAAGTGAGAAAATTGCTGCCGGGCCTAACCGACCGCGAAATACTCTCATATTATGAGTAATACCATCTGAGAACAAGTGCCACAGAACAGGGTGGGTGTAGCCAAGGAATATCGATTCAGCTGTGCCCATCTTTGAACGAGGTTTTCAGCAAGTTACTTTCCACGTTTGGTGACTCTATCTTTAAAATTGTGAGACATGGGGTTCTGCTTATCCGCTCTTAAAGGCGGCTACGGGTAATATACCTAACAAATTAGATTTTTACATCTGTGGCTGTGGTCTACAAATTGTGGGAGATATGTGGTTTTATTGATTTTCGATGATCGATTCTATCAATTTCCTTGCGTTCGGTATCAAACTATAATAATATGAGACAAGTCGGTGATTAGATTACTATAATCATCTGTGAAAGATTTCTAATTACTTATGATTAACAATATCACAAATGGTTATCTCCTTTCTGTATTATGATCAATTGATAAGTAATGAACTTATATGAGCACAAACAGAAAACCTTTCATTTTTATCTTAACTTCCTCTTGAGAGCATTAGTTACGATTTTGTAGTCCGGTACGGAGGAGCACGACATGGGAACAAATTTCACATAAATGGATGCTTACAAGAGAACAAGGAGAACTCGGATTTATTGATTCAGGTTATTGTCCTGTTTCATAATATTAATACTTTATGAGGCAAATATCCTTATGATAGTTCAATAGATTTGTGCACCGTCTTGATTCACTTCCTATCCGACGAGTGGAAGGTTTAGAAAGCTTTTGTGGATAACCCTGCCAGCTGAGTGTAATATTAGTGCAATATTAGAATAACAAATGAGCTGGATTCGGTCGGATTGAAAGAACTGCAAAATGTTCACATTTTTTACAATAGCATTGCACACTTACCACCCGACACAGAAAAAAAAATGCTTTTCTTTTTTAAATATGTCGACGAACACAAAAAAAAGTTGAAATAGCTAGAAAGAGGGCGCCCAACCGCACGTCGGAATCTATTGTTTCAAACTAAACGTACTCGCAATCTGTTGCGAACTAAGTACATATGCAATATATATAAAATATTAGTCGCAGAATATCATATTTGACATTTATTGCTGTTGGCCGATCCGTGAGTCGCTGTGCAGGCGATATTTGCGAAACTGATAAGCGCTTTAAGTAGACACCCATTAAGAGTGCACTCGGTTTGTATTTGTACTTGATAACTATTAGTGATTAACGCAATGGAAATAATACCCTACAATCAATACTAAGAAGCACTACTATTTTTTGCATATTCAAAGCTCACCATTCAAATATTCCCTTGGGTTTCCACATAGATTTCGATATTCATGTCTATGACACTGAAAAATTCTTCCCGCGCCCCTTTTTGATACGGTTTTCAATTCAAATATAAACAAGCAACAAGTATCTTTGTCAGGCATTGAGACAGTTCCATAGCTATTGAGTTTAATGTACCCCACTGATATTTCGTAGATATGAAATCAAGTGCAAACAACTCAAAATTCTTATATAAATTAAATATATGAATGTGTACTTGTGAACATTTACAATGTAGAGTAACATACGGAGGAGTTTAATAGCCTTAATTATAGACTATTTTACTTACTTGTACAGATTTATGATACAATTACAGGATAAAAAAAAATATACGATCAATTTATAGTTTTACGAATGGCTGGCTATGTAGTTCTATATAAGCACAGTCGACCAAAAGTTCAATCGCACCGAACTTTCACAAGTTCCCGCCCATTTACGAGTATGTACATTTGTATGTAAAAATTTTGATAAGCTCAAGCTATAATTCCAGACACATAAAAGGTTTTCAGAGAATTAGATTTCGAGCAGATAAGGAAGCTTAGCTGGTAAAAACCCAGAAATATATATCATTTTCTTCATGTCAGACTGAATCTGGAAAAAAAACAATATTTGACAATAAACAAAACTGTAGCACACCAGAAGAAATTTTCTCTGCTTGCTCACACAAGAGATATATGTATATGTATAACCATCTCACAGAAATAATTTGGTTCAAGTTTATACTCTCAACGCTATCAGTTTTTAATCAAACCAATTTTGACGACATAAAATCAAAATAAATGACTCAAGCAAAATTCACATAGATGATTCAATGTTTGCGTACTCGTTGTCTGAGTACACTCATTGTTTTCTTCGAAAAGTTTTTTCTATAGTAAAGCATTTAATCAGACTCCGCATATCGTAATCAAATTGGCATAGTTTATGAGTCTCATAACATTCTCAAAACATTTGTATAACTTTAAGAATGAAATAGTTTAAGAAGGCCTCGTTAAAATCAGATAATGGCCAAATTCAAAAGCAGAAAAACGGTTTTGAAGTTGAGTTTGTATTTTTGGATATTCTTTAAATTTTTTGTACAGCACATCCATTGAAATACCGGGGGACTGCAATATTTGTTACTTGTTTAATTCCTAATTTCATTTCCATAACTAATCGATAAAACTATAAAATATTTCATGGATAGTTGTTAAGCAAAATATGTGGAGATTAGAAAATAATTTTGTAAGTAATCGCAATTATAAAATTCCAAAAATTATTTGTCTGAGATTGTATACAGATCCCTTAAGGGTAGAGCTTTCGAAGTTCCCCAAACGACAATTAGGATCAATTATTGTATACATTTCATATATACTCGTATCTATGAATGCACAAGCACCGCAGCATATTAGCGTCAACATGTGTATGTGCATGAAAATTCGATATAATCGAGGTAATTTGGCTCCTAATTGCGATCACCGATTCAATTTGCGGCCATTTCGACTGAAGCCAAGTGACGTCACAAGGCAAAGTTGACTAAAAGCTTAACCAATTCGTCAACTTAACCCACCCCCACTGAGTCACCCGAACGGTGTCTGTCTGCTTGTTTCACTTATTTTTTATTCATGCACATACATATCTATTATGTATATATACATTCGCATGTGAATGACTAATTGGCTGGATTTACTAGCTCGATTGGATATCTGTTAAATAATCAATTACAGACTAGAATCGTATGTTTGTTGATATACACATTTTTGCAAAGTCATCATTATAAGTGTGTGGTGCAAGCGGAAACCGTGCAGTTTGCACTCAGCACCAGATTACAAATACATTCACATCTATTATTGTATATACGCATGGCCATTTATATGCATTCAAAGTACAAAAAGTATCGAGCATATGTTGATTGTTATCTTTACTTCGTAAATATATAATGAAATACCTTTTTTCAAGTACATCCGAAATTCCCTCCCCGCACCGCCTCTGGCCAGCCAGATCACAATCGGAACGTGTCTAATAAAACAATAAAATAAAAAAAAAGTACTTTAATAGCACACTTATGTAGATAGTCAAACTTAGCATTAACCTTAACGGAGACTATTAACCATTGACTTTTCAAATGAAATATGTGTAAGTGCCGATAAAGTGAAAATAAGAATGGAAATGGATGCGGCATACTTTATGCCAAAATACCTTACAAAAACATAAATGTGACACGGAAACCCGAGCGTCTCACGAAATTAATTATTTACAACAAGCACCCAATAAATATGTTTGTTTACACAGGTTCACTCTATGAACGCGCAATTTGTTCGTTTTGCTTTGGTGCCGTCATGCTGATGCTAACTAATTTGTGTTATTATTTATGCGATTGTCGAAAAATGTGGAACCCAGATACTGCCGATTTCGCGCAGTGATCGAGCAGTCCAATACATGCTTCCGTCCTTGTTTTTGCCGCTCTCTTTATATTCTACTCCAGTCTAAGATTTGTCCGGTTGTGTGACTGATTAGTCAATATTTTATCAGGGCTTTCGTCGCTTTTGTTAAACTGCAAAGTCTACATGCATGTATGCATGCATACATAGACATTTATTTTATATATCAATGAAAATTATAATATTTTGGCTACGAAGTGTTGTTGCTATTCTCGTTGGCGGCGTGAACAGCTGTGAGCTGAACACACACACACACAACACACACACATTCGCACACACAAACACAAACACATTGACATATGTACACACGCAAATACAAATCTCAAGAAAAAAAATGTAACACTAATAATACTGATGCCTGCGTTCGATGGCCAACCAGCTTTCAGCAATAACTAAGCAAACAAAAACCACGCGCACAATTAAATTTAGCCAAGGACGAAATGTTGAAACCTAACGATAACCAAACAACACAAACATATGTATGCAACTGGGATTGAGTGTGTTCTATTCTATAAGCTATCGTCTATCGGCACAGCTGACCGAACAGTGTGACCATAACCATGGACATAAATATTTGAATGTAACGGAAGAAATCTGCGACACGAAAAATATTTAAAAATTCAAAACAATTTCAATGAGCTTTAGAAAAAATAGTAACTTAATAATATACATAATATATATGTAAACATTAATTGAAACGCTGTTAATTATTAAAAGTGAGCTCTATAAATTGTTAAGTGACTATTTGCTTACACGGTTGAATGCCCTGTGACGCACTTCGTAAAATTCCCAGTCAACATGAAAAAGTTTATCAAATATTATCAAAATGGGTCAAAGCCTGGTAACTTCATGAAATATTAGTGTTCACGTGTTTCATCGATTGTGAACTGACGATAAGACCTGAGGTAAAAGTCATTAAATTTTAAATATTAATAGAGGCGGGTCAACGTATTAATTGTAAGGTATAGAGTCAAGAGTGGCCAATAGAAAATACCCTGTAACCAGTTCAAGCATTAGTCAGTAGAAAGGGATTAATTGAACACTATAATAAATATTTTTTATTAACATCGCACTACTATGTATACCACATGGCAAGTTAATTATTTTGCCAGTCAATATTTGGCTAATGTGACACTTAATTTAATAACATAATTGTATGGAAATTAGTTGGAATTTAATTCCATGAAGCTTACGTTAGCAATAAAGATAATTTCAGGAATGTCTATGAGCAAGGCATAGCCGATGGCATGTCCATTATGCCAATAAGCAAGCTCATAACTTGGCATTGGACACGTCACTTCGTATTTTCACTATCAAGTGCATAATGAACATACTCGCACATACGTACATACATGAACATTCAAAATGGCCGAGCTTGTCGGCATAAGTGAGAGACATGAGTACCAACATAATTCGCGATACTTTTTGAACACACCTCGTACATACATAGTTTGCATCTACGAGTATATAAAGTCAGAGTAAAATTGTATCGAATACGGCATGGTCCCATAACACTCAATTATTATTTCAGGTGACACTCATACTTGAAATATTAACAGATATAAAATATTCGATTTATGTGTATGATGTTACATCAGCGTGTATAGTTGTGTGGGACTAAAGATTTGTTAGTTGATCGCAGCACGATTTCGTTCTGTGCCGCCAAATTTGGGATCGTCAGACGACGCTTCAGCTCGGCGCGCGTCTCCTGCACCTGGGCAATGACAATATTCATGCTCGCCTGATATATGCAATAGTCGTGGATATTCAGACGCACCTTGTTCTTCTCCATGGCGCCATAAAGGAACGAATAGACGATGTGGCCCACTGGTATATAATATTTGAACCAGTTGTGCATGCGACCCCTTAAATAATTAAAAATCAATTAAAATGGAAGGAGATAGTATTACATGGCTAGACTAAAGAAGTGGGGCTGCCTCGGCCGACAGCTATGCGCCCAACTCCTTAGCAATAATTCATTTTGACTACAAACTTGAGCTAAGCATATCCCATTCAACGGTCCCAATCAACTACAGACCTATCAAAAAGTTAGTGACAAACTATACTTACACCAATTCCGATTTGTCATGCAGAAAGTTAATGAAGCGAGCCAAATTGTCAACATCCTTGCGTAGACTATGGATCAACCAAATCAGCGTTAACAATATGAACAGACTCTTGAAAGTCATGGAAACTCACTTGGCCTCTGTTTCCTGCAAAGTGGCGCCATCCCTAACCAGTCTCACTTCCAGATAGAAGCCATGGCTATATTTATATCGCAGATATTGCATACTGCCAATTGCCAGCATTTCGCTATCCTGAAAGACTATTATGTAGTCGGCCAGCACCTTGCACTCTAGCTCATCATTGGTGGAAAAAATAATCGTCTTGCCGCAATAGCGTAGATAGCGTAAAATATTCCAAATCTCGCGCCTCGTCGTCGAAGGCATACCGTATGTGGGCTCATCCAAGATGAGTATCTTGTTGTAGGCAATCAGTGAAATTGCGACGTTCAACTTGCGACGCTTCTCCTGCGTCAAGGTGCCACACTTGCGGTTCATCCAACCAACCATGTTGAACATCAGGCAAAGATCATGCATTTTCTCGCCAATTTTGTTCTCGTTCACGCCGCGTATCATACAGATCAGTCGTATATGATCGCGTGGCGTTAGTTCATCGAGCACGCCGTTATGCTGTGGACAGTATCCGACATAGCCGAGAATGGTGTCCAGATCATACTTAAAGTCCAAGCCACGCACATAGATTTCGCCAAAGGCAAACCCATCCAGACCGACCAACTGACGTATCAGATGACTTTTGCCCGAATTGCGTGGCCCAAAGATGCCCATGCTCATATATCTGGGCGGATCAATCACAATTACAAACCCACTTGGGCCAATGCAAATCGGTTTACTCACTTGTTTAGCGCAAATGAAACCGTATTGAGCTTGTTGCCTCTCTTCGGTAATTTACCCTCAACCTGATCGACCAGGAACACAGATTGCTTGCACTTAGTCATATCAGCCTCGGCGATCTTTTGCTTAACATCAGCCACGTCGCTATCATCAAAGTGATAGGTAGCGGAGCGCATGTCGTGAATGCTATAGGACAAGGCAATTGGACATATAGCTGCCATTGGAACTATCGTTGAAAACTTAGGGGTCTACATGTTCAAAAGCCATAACTTCATAACTATCAAAACTGCACCGATTTGCGACCAACATTTGCCATTTCAATCATGGCTTGGTCTCTCGCTATAAATACGACTTTTGGACCGAAGAAGAGTATAAATTGGAAATATACAACTGGGGGACCTGCAAGGCTACACACACATCTACGGTGTGCCTTATACAATTAAGTACTTTATAGAGTCAAAAGTGCAACCAAGTGAAAACCTACACATATTAGAATAATAATCACTTTGGAGTCGGACTTATAAATGGTTTGGCATTAGCAGAGTAAGATTGAGTGAGTGGTAGGCAAAATGCACTTACTTTTTGGACGAATGAAACTTCTTTTCTTTGCGATGCAATTCAATCCAGAATAGTAGGAAGAGCACAATGAGCGCCGATAGGAACATGAATGTTAATCCCGGCATAATACCAGGATCAGCCCATTTGAAATAGGAGTCAACTGTGTGGCAATTGCTTAAGAGGGCGCATACACATGCATAGCCAAATGGAAACTCATTTACTTACACTCACAATGTGGCACGATCTCGTGCATTTTTTCGGGTACGCATTCCTCAAGGGCGGCACACTTCGCCTGACACAGGCGCTCCTCCAGGCGCCGTATGTAAATGTTGCTAATGGCATCGAGCAGGGCGAAACCGGGTGACATGCAGGCACCATAGTAGAAGATCACATTGCTATTGGCCACATCCCAGTAGACGATATAGAGGACCAGACCCAGCATGCTCTGAATTAGGACGGAGGCAAGAAACGCGCGCATAACTGACTTGTTCATATACATGGATATCACATAGGTGATGGGCAGCGCTGCGAATCCGTAGAATGTGATTAGCAGCAGGAGGAGCACATTCTCATAGGCGCCAAAATCACCAATGCCCGTACAGACAACAATAATAACAATGATAACGGCATAGATAAAGTACGTGAATAGATCCCAAAATAAATTCACACCCCAATAGATCTGCAATTGTAGGCCGGCAAGCAATTGAAGGACGCGCAACTGGGATATTTGCTCCTCCACCAATGGTATGATGAACACAGAGACAATCAACGGAAGAATGCAGCCAATGGCCAATGGTGCATTGATATGGGCAATCTCATTATCCATCAAATTGATCTTCATGGAGAGCGGCGTCGCCATTGGATAACTGTCAACCACGGCCATAAACACCGAGTTGTTCGGATACGATAATCTGAGGGTTCGACATTAGTCAGTAGAGCAGTTCAAAATGGCAACAATACCCACTGTAATATAATGTTGTGCAGCAAATTAAGCATCATTGGCGCCGAATGAAATGTATCCTGACTAATGTAGCCATACAGACTCTGATCGCCATTATGCTGGACGGCACCCAAGCTGGTCAGTACGTCCTTGTTAATGAGATCATCCGCATATTTGCCCTTCTTGCAGTCAAATGAATCTGGCTCAAAGGTTCGCGATATCGCATTGGCCTTCTTATATGTCGGTATCTTCGTTAGCGATTTGATGTCTATATAGCCGCAATCATTAATATCCGGTATATTCTTCAGCTCATCCGTGGTGCCCTTGAAACCAAGGTGTATATTATGCTTGTGCACATCACTCACATCCAGCACCATGGCGAGTCGGGTTATAATCACAACAAGTATTAAGCTGACAAATATCATTATAACTGGCCACACATTGGGTGCCGAGTGTATCATTTTTTTGTACAACATCGCACGTATTTGCTGCCTTCGCAGTTTCCTCTTCGATACGACAGAGTATTGGAAGGTTTGCGCTATTCGAGTTTGGCACAATTAATTCAATTCAGATTCGATTTGTTAACCAACTTTTACTTACTGACATCGGGAATAAACTGCTGCTGATGGCGAAACGATGTCACTAGTTTCATATATACATCCGACATCTCGGCGCCAACAACACGTATATTATCAATGCCCAACCTCTTACGATCGTTCTCCAGATGAATCAGCATCTTCTGCAATATCGGTCTATGTTCCGAGCGTATCTTATAGGTTAAGGTATCACCGATTTCATTCTCTGGCTCAATATCTACTATGTACTGGGCAATAAAATCGGTGATTGGTGCATCTGGCACATGTGGCTTCTTAATTAGTACCTGCAAATAACATATTATATCAATAACAATATTCAATTCGTTAAATAACATTTCATATGGTAAATATTTTTTGTTTTTGTTTTTTTTTTCATCTATTAAGTTGGATTTTAGATCACTACGTCATAGAACAACCAAAGAAACGATCGGTCAAAGGATAAGTTCTTGTCTAGAATTTGACTCGAAAATGAACCGATTTTCATAATGTGAGTCCCAATTTAATACTGCATCGATCCCAAAAATCCACTTTTGGGAATATTCCAAAGTTTACACCACAACAACTTTATAAGAACTATATAATTGCCACCCGGGGATTCCCATAACCTCACAATTTAATAAATATAAATAACTTCTAAATCCTGTTCTAACAATTGTCAAAAAAACCCGTTTTTGCCTGACCAATTAATTTTTTTGATAATATGGCAAATGATCTTTGACGAACTGCCGATATTTTGATGTTATCAAAAACTCTAAGCCTTTCGGGATCTCATTAATGATTATTGATGTGTTACCAGATCAACGTAATTGCTGAATTTGGCACGGAGAAAGAAGGGCGTGCCGCTGGCCTCTAAGACACCCATGCTCAGAAATCCAACCCGATCTGCGATTGATTCCGTCTCATCAATGCTATATGTGGCAAACACAAAGGCGCGCTCCTCCTTCTCCAAGGCAACAATGCTCCAAAATATCTGACCCTCGCGAGCCGTCAGCGCCTGTGTCGGCTCCTCAATGACAATGACTTTCGTATCACTGGCTAACGTGCAACATAGGGCGACCAAACGACGTTCTCCGTAGGTGAGACGGCCGATCCGTGTGCGACGATGACCGATCTTTACTTCAAGCATATCGATCCACTTTGTCCTCTCCATATTGTGGCGATCTAAGTTCTCGCTATTGAGCTTCAGTCGCAAATGATAATCAATGGTCTGCTCTATCGTCAAATGATTCGACAATCCGTTCTCTACGCACCGAAAATCAACATGATTTCGATGACTTCGCATATCTTTATATAGATTCTGACCCATGTAAAGCACAGAGCCCCGCATCGCATACTTGAGACCACAGATGACACGGAGCAGCGTCAGTTTGCCAGATCCAATGTGACCCAATACCACATAGACCTCACCCTTATAAATACGCATCGAGACATTCTTCAAAATCTTTCGCTCCGAGGTGCGATGCACTGTGTAGATGTGGCTCAAACGTATCAGCTCCTTGCTACCCACATCGCCATACTCAAAATTGTGCCAGCTGGGATTGCGTGCCAAACTCATTAGAGCAAAATCGGGTTCGATTTCTTTGCGCCGCTTGCCAAACACGACACGTCGGCTGAGGAGGCGTCCTGGCATCCGCCACTGCAAGATGATTAGCAAAATTGAGTAGATTAATGCACTGATAACGGCGGATACATAAAGTGCAATAACATCATATGCTCCGATCGAGTGCGGCTCATTTATGATCCGATGAAACAATTGCATGCTGTACGGTATCTGGTTGCCAAGGAATAGAATTAATATAAAGAACACATAGTGACCATGCACGTCCCAGTATCGCTTAAGGATCACCCCAAAAACGGCGTAGTTAAACAGCCAAATAACGATCGCAAAGAGTACCGCATTGGTTTTGTTCTGAAAAAGCTTGGCAAACACAAAGGCAGTTACAATTAGCTCAAATGTGAATATCGCAATGAAGATGATCATTAAAAACAATGTCAGTCCAGAGAAGACGCCATCCTCGATCGTCCAATACAACTGCAACACACAATTCAAATTGAAATATATATGCATATTGGCAGCATTATTAAATCACTTACAAATATCATAAATATTATAACCAGCCCCAGTAACAGCAGACGTATCGCCAACACAAGAAATATGGAAAAATATTGATCTACAAACGAGTAGCCGTAGTGCCACTGATGCGTCATAACATTATCCCTCAGTTGGCCAGCTAGGTTCTGTAAGGAATTCATAAATTGGGATATAAAAATAAAAATATAATCAGCTGGGGGAAACCCCATAAATTGTATATACTCTTGACAACTATGTCCGTCGATCTGCCCTTTTTTATGCAAAATAGTTAATCAGTTTTGATCTTAATTAGACTTGTATATATTCGGAGCCAGCCGGATTGGATAACTACATCGTAGCTGTTCGAATATATATGCGTTATCCTATTTTAACAAAAAAAATCATCGCCATGGGACTAATGTGTCACTTGGCTTTTAAATTAACAATTGTTTAAGAATTGTACGAGGTGTGTTCAAAAAGTATCGCGAATTTTGAATTTTCGCGGGTTACGTATAATCGAATTTCGATTTTTTTGTAGCGTTATGTTGGTACTCATGTCTCTCACTTATGCCGACAAGCTCGGCTATTTTGAATGTTCACTTAATTGTTGACAGCTGCTTAGCTTGCACGTGTTTTGGATCGTCTTCGATCCAGAGGGTCATAACTGGTGACGAATCGTGGGTTTGTGGTTACGACGTGGAAACCAAAGCTCAATCATCTCAATGGAAGCTGCCGCACGAACCAAGACCGAAAAAAGCGCGCCAAGTTCGGTCGAATGTGAAAGTTTTGCTGACAGTTTTCTTCGATTGCAGGGGCGTGGTGCATCATGAGTTCTTGCCACAGGGTAGAACGGTCAATAAGGAATATTACCTGCAAGTTATGCGCAATTTGCGCGAAGCAATCCGCCAGAAACGCCCGGATTTGTGGAAGAACAAAAATTGGCTTTTGCACCACGATAACGCCCCTGCTCACACATCGTTGCTTGTGCGCGACTTTTTGGCCAAAAACAACACACTAATGATGCCGCCGAGATAAAGACGGGATCGAAGGAGGAGCTGAACAAGATAAAAAAAAATGATTTTTTGAAGTGCTTCGAAGATTGGAAAAACCGTTGGCACAAGTGTATAATATCTCATAGGGATTACTTTGAAGGGGACAAAAGAGATATTCATGAATAAATAAATAATATTTGAAAAAACACAAAATTCGCGATACTTTTTGAACACACCTCGTATATTGAAGTTTTGTTTTTTTTTTTAATTTATATTGAAAGTTTGTTGTTTTAGGCGTGTGCTAAAGATAGTCGTTCTTACTTGTTCCGGCTACTTTAGCGTTACACTTAGGCTACTGCATACCAAACTTAATGATTAAGTTTGATCCCAAACTGACCAAAAACAAGCTCAGTTCTATTAGAAAGAAATGCGTGTACATCCTTATAAATCCAAGCAGAACCTTTAGTCCAACGGTATGCACTCACCCGTATGATATTAATGAACGGCAGCAAATAGAGGAAATTAAATAGGAATGACGGTACGGTGTACACATCCATCGTGGCGCAGCGTTCGTCAGCAACTCGGAGGCGTACATTGAAAACTTCTACGTTGGGCTCCGCGAAGTTCGATGGAAATAGATTACGTAGTCGGTGGAGCCATTCTAAAAATATCTGATGTTGTATTTGCAGGAAGCCTTCACGTATGTAAATATCCTGATTTATGTCGGGATCTTTGGCATTATCACGCTTGGGATTTACAACACCAGAGCAACGTGTTAACCATAGGCGATCTTCTGTGAGAAACGGGGTGAGCGTACGAAATTCGCTGGGGAAGCGAATGGTAACCGAAAGTATATTGGGCACCTGTTCATTGCTCTTATCAATTTGCTGGAAAACAACAGCAGCCAATGTAGTACGCTCATCAAATTGATTTTGCAAATCCTCTGGGTCGTCAAATCCGATGGTATCATTCATTTCCAACTTAGCGGCAACCGACTCGACCACTGCTGTTACAAATTTCGTTTTTGGTGCATAGGCTAGGCTATACTTGGTTTGTTCTCGCTTCGAATCGACCAATCCTCTGCCAGTCGATATATTTTTGTAATTTATTAAAATTAACATGAGTGCTTTCTGTTGTTGCTTACGTGAGTATATTAATATCATCCAGCTTATGGGGTACAATTGTCTGGTCTCCCTCATAATCACTGCGACTATACAATAATCTCTTTGAATATGATATGGGATTAGCTAGTATGGCAATCAACAGTATAATTATAACAAAGCATTCGAAAGCAGTCCGCTTCCAAAGTGCCAATTCGATTTGTGAATTATGCTTAAATAGCAATCCAAATGTTGCTGGCATCTTGAAATTGCCTTTTCAATTCAAACACGAGCAGCTTGTGTATAATCAGTACATTTGCAAGCCACTCTAAGCTTATTTGTAAATTTCTGAGTGCATGTTGAACAAAATTAAATTTGTGTAAAGTAAATTTCTTATGAATGACAAGAAACACATTGATTTCATGCACAATTATACTCATATTCAAATATACGTTGCCGATAGCAAAGACAACGACCAGCTATCGATGCCAATGAGTTTCTATCTATCATCGTCTATAAAAATACGATGCTAATCTCGATTAGCTATCGATAGTCCACAATATTTTGTACTCATTTCGCCGATACTTTTCATTTCACCGATACTTTGACCGAAACTATCGATATAATTTAAGCATCTCTACATCATCGCAATTTATGCTAAACAGTAGACTTGCCGAGTCACTTGTGCGACACTAGACTAAATTCTGAACACAATTTTTCTGCTATAAATCCAAGCGGCAGTATTTAACTAAAAGATAAATCCATTGCTAAAAAAAAGGAGCAAAATGACGCTCACGAATCGGGTAAATTATCATAGTGAATGCAACCTAACAGCAAATAACTAAAAAATAAATAACTTGCAGATGGATACAGAGCTGGCTTACCAAAGGGTCGAAGGCTTCCGTTCATATTACATGCAAAAAATTGAGGAACTTCAACTAATTGTGGCAGAGAAGAGCCAAAACTTTCGTCGCTTGCAGGCACAGCGTAATGAGCTCAATGCCAAAGGTACGAAAAGCAAAAAAAAAAAAATTGAAACAAATATGTATGTAAAGTGTTAAAATTTCAGTGCGTATGCTACGCGAGGAGTTGCAACTGTTGCAGGAGCAAGGAAGCTATGTCGGTGAAGTTGTCAAGCCAATGGACAAGAAGAAGGTGCTGGTCAAGGTGCATCCCGAGGGCAAATTCGTTGTTGATTTGGATAAGAACATTGATATTAACGATGTTACACCCAATTGTCGAGTCGCACTTCGCAATGAAAGCTACACACTGCACAAGATTTTGCCAAACAAAGTGGATCCGCTGGTGTCACTCATGATGGTCGAGAAAGTTCCCGATTCAACATACGAAATGGTTGGCGGCTTGGATAAACAAATCAAGGAAATAAAAGAGGTTATCGAGCTACCCGTGAAGCATCCGGAACTGTTCGATGCCTTGGGTATTGCTCAGCCAAAGGGTGTGCTGCTTTATGGACCACCCGGCACTGGCAAAACCCTGCTCGCTCGTGCAGTGGCTCATCACACCGAGTGTACATTCATACGCGTGTCTGGGTCCGAGCTGGTCCAGAAATTCATTGGCGAGGGCTCGCGCATGGTACGTGAACTTTTTGTGATGGCCCGCGAACATGCTCCCTCTATTATATTTATGGATGAAATTGATTCGATCGGCTCATCGCGTATTGAATCTGGATCGGGCGGAGACTCTGAGGTGCAGCGCACCATGCTGGAGTTACTCAATCAGCTGGATGGCTTTGAGGCCACCAAAAACATCAAAGTCATCATGGCCACCAATCGTATCGATATACTCGATCCAGCTTTGTTACGTCCCGGTCGCATTGATCGTAAAATTGAATTCCCACCACCAAATGAGGAGGCACGTCTCGACATTCTAAAGATTCACTCGCGCAAAATGAACCTAACACGTGGCATCAACTTGCGCAAGATTGCCGAACTGATGCCGGGTGCATCTGGTGCCGAGGTCAAAGGCGTCTGCACCGAGGCTGGCATGTACGCACTCCGCGAGCGTCGCGTCCATGTTACCCAAGAAGACTTTGAGATGGCCGTTGCCAAGGTGATGCAGAAGGACTCTGAGAAGAACATGTCAATCAAAAAGCTGTGGAAGTAAATATTGGCATTTCAATCACACACACAAATATATTAAACAACTACGATTAACACTTAATTTCATTAAAAAAAAAAAGACGAAAAAATGTAAAAGCAGTTTGTCCATTTAGTTAATTATTTTTATTAATGATAGAGTAGAGGGAAGATTAACAACTGGGTTCTTAAACTACTTTTTAATTTTGTTTGGCCTCAGCGCTTGCATGATACATAGAATTGTTAATTTTGTTGTTATGGCTTTTAGGGCTAACCTTTGCGCAGCTGGAGCTCCGCTTGCAGCGTAGCACAAATCTGCTCATCATCGGCAACATCGATGCACGTCTGACCATCCGAATCGCGCAGCTCCAGATTCGCTTTTAGCGATAGCAAACAGTGCAATGCCTCCACATGGCCACAACTGGCGGCATAATGCATTGGTGTCTGTTGCTCCGAATCGCGCTGATCCACATCGGCGCCGCACTCAACCAGATACTCAATGATCTCGATGGCATTGCGATCGGTTGCCCAATGCAACAATGCCATGCCCTGCTCATCCAATGGCATCAGGTCACTGGGCTGCAATTGTTCACGCAAGCGCTGCAAATTGTTCTCCTTGACATGATCAAACACTGTTTTCTGATGCTCCAGCTTGCTAGCCTCGACTGGCTTCGATTCAATCGAGTGCACCACCCAGCCACTCAGTCTGCCACCGCTGTCGCCACTCGCTTTATTGTCATTATTGTCGAGGCAATTGGGATCAAGTTTCACAACTTTCTCAATGTAAGCGCTCTGGGCATCTCTTCGGCTCATATCGCCCAGCTCTTTCCACGCATTCCATTTGCTACGAGCCTTCATTTGTATGAACGCGGGGCGCGGCGTGCAACAGACGCCCTCCGTTGCCTGTTTGTATAATGCGTATAATTCAAGCAAATCACTGGCATCATAAACATTCGCATTGCGCATTACATGCGCCGTAGTTATTGCAAAGTGTTTTTCATACTCCCGCTGCTGCTCCTCCTCTTCGTCCTCATCATCGTCAATTTCCAAGTCGCTGTCCAACATTATTAACTAAATGCAACTGCAATAACTACACTTGAAATAGCTTTACTTTTCTCTTCGGCGTGTATATGTATTTATGTATGTGTGTGTGTGTGTGGGGGGGTGTTTGTGTATGTATTGTGTATGTGCGTGCGTGTGATTGGTTTTTCAATTTGAATTGGAATTATGACTTTTGTATATTCAAGTAATTGCCCTCCAGTATGTGCTTCTGTTCGTTTTCAATCTTTTCAAGGGCCTGCAAACTGTTGAAGCTGACAAAGCCGTAGCCCTTGGAGCAGCCGGTTTTCCTGTCAAAGATTACGTTGGCGTTGAGTACGCGACCAAATTCTTTGAAATAGCCGCGCAACTCCTGATGACCCACCGTCCAAGGTAGATTTCCCACAAAAATGCGGTGAACTGATTTTCCAACTTTTCCTGCTGCGGTTGCCATGTGTACGAACAGTCTCTCGCTCTTCCGCTCTCACTCTCACTCTCTCTAACTTCGTATCTCTTTTGCCACTGCAGATGGCACAAATGTTGCGTAAATTTTGGGTATGTATGTAATGTAACGACGCACTTGCCGCTGTTCTTTAACGTAACGTTAACCTCAAAGTGTTAAATAAAAAAAACTTTGGAACTTTAATGTTGCAATGGGCGATTTCTGTTATCGATTTAAACTCGATTTTTTTCCGATCATATCTGCGTGTCGCCATCCGAATGCCCTGTACACATATAAAACTGTTAATGGGGTATTATATTTAAGCAAATGTATGCAACAACAAAAAATACAAAAAATATTCGGAATGCATCCGCGCACTTAATTTCGTTTTTCACACAAAATTTGATACAGGTTCTTTGATCCATTTTTTTGAATAGGTAAAAATCGAAGACGATCCAAAACACGTGCAAGCAAAGCAGCTGTCAACAATTAAGTGAACATTCAAAATGGCCGAGCTTGTCGGCATAAGTGAGAGACATGAGTACCAACATAACGCTACAAAAAAATCGAAATTCGATTATACGTAACCCGCGAAAATTCAAAATTCGCGATACTTTTTGAACACACCTCGTATGTGTGATGATAGCTTCTATGAAATTTCATTCCTTATTGTGGAAGTTCTTCCCTGGATCTGGGAATCGTCTTTCCAGTTTGTCAATCCACTTTAGATCTGACATGAAATGGCACCTAGTCCATTAGCATCTATGCTGATAAATAGGTATTAAATATTTAAATCGAAGGATTTAAAATCTTAGCTATAGTATCCGTGAAAGTGAAAAAAACGTTTGGCTTGAAATTTTACTTTGTCATTTTGTTTTGTGTTCCCCTTTTCATTTTATTTAATTTACGATATATTATTTTTGTTAACAAATTTGTTTTAAGTTACACTCTACTTACAACTAACAACATCGCATACATATTTAATAAATAAACAAATACATTTACAATACAATACAATACAAAACAAAACAAAATTCAATTGGCAAAAGCTATGGATGTTGTCTTGCCGTTGGTTGGTAAGCATTTAAAAACCGTGTTAATAAATAACTATGGAAGCGATTGGTTTCTTTTTTTTTTTAATTTTAATCAGCCAATGAAAATTGTTGCATTGCGAACAGTTTACTTTATTGTTTGCTATAAAAAATTGCTACGATTTGTCAGTTAACGTTTGTCATCATTACCATTAATTGTAATATATTATGTGTATGTATGTATAGTGATTTGGCGCTCATTTCTTTCCAATGTTTCCTTTTACTTTATTTTATATGGTATTGGGATTTTTTGGAAAACTTATGGATTCAATGCACGTATTTCTGCAACGGCTCTACCGTGCATATTTCTATATACTTGCTATGCCTTCAAATTACAAGGATAATGCCTTTGTTAATGTTTTGATAGTTATCATTGTCTTATTTAAAGTTTAAATACAAATATAATATAATACGCCCTCATCGTCTTGGCCTGCACGCAGGATAATCTTAAGAGTTAACATAATCCCTCTCTTTTTTTATAACAAATACATTACTTAGTTCATACAAAATTTAGTTTGCGTTTCATGTTTTATTTTTCATTCTGCTTTCTTTTTTTTTGTTTTTTTTTTTTGTTCGACAAGCTTACAAATCAAAAACTATGAAGATTTAAGCAGATTTGTACAAGACCAATACAAAATGTGTATGTGTGTACATGCATTTCCTCTAATGCTCTATTGCAGTAAAACTAGTTATAAAAGTATATAGAAAGTTTTGTAAATATAGAAAACAAATTTTTTCCCCTTGTTTTAATAATAATAATTACAATTATAATATAATTACAACAAACTATACCTAACATAAATATATATATAATGTTTATATATATGCAATTGTGTATGTGTATTACATTTGACTTAGCTTACATGTTCATGATATATAAACTTGACATTTTATTTTCCTGTTGGGTTTTTTTTTCTTTTGCATTAAGATAGTTTTTTATTTTCGTTCTGCACAAAAACGAGAAAGATGATAATAATAATAACTATAATATTGATACAAAAAAAATTGTACATAAGTTTTAAAACTTTGTATAATTTAATTGTAATACGATCAAGAAAAAACCCGTCTCTTACTTTCATTTTGTCTATTACTTAACATAATCGTACTGAACAAAATTCGTTTATGTGTCACAGCACCACCATTTTTTTTGTTATGATTTTTTTGTATCTTTTGAAATTGTAATCATTAAATGTATCTGCACGAGTAACTTTCGAACGCCTATTGCTTTTTGCATGAGCTGCGATTGATGACGTCACACCTGCTACCAAAGACGATGCAGGTGTAGATTTCGTGATAATACCGAACGCACATCGTTGGTGAACCTCAAAGCGTCCAGGAAGGGTAGCAATGATAACAGTGCGGTGTCCATTGGGTCGGAGAACCAACTCTTAATGGGTATTGCATTGTTTGGAAAACAGCGATATGCACCCGGCGAATTGTCAATGATAAATATCTATGGATATGTCAATTATAAATGAAAGTAAATTTACAGAACATTGAGACGGACGCAACAACTAACCCTGTTCAAATCACTGCATATGGCTGACAAATCTTTGGTATAGGAGCCATAGTCGGGCGTGCAGTGTTGTCTGTAGTAGCGACGACGCAATATATTGCGGCCATTGTCCAGCTTGTCGGCCACAGCAGCGCCATAGATTTCCATGCTGGCCGTGAACACGACCAGGTCATACCATTGCGATACCTGTCAGTAAAAAGTATCATTGAATGATTGTACAATTAAGTTAAGTGTCCAAATTAAAGATTCGCTCAACACTTGGGCCATCCAATACAAAGGAGTATGATATGCAGCACTCACCACATCCAAAAAGTAATCCACATGCGGTCGCTTGTGCACGAAGAACCGCACTGGATGCCTGTCGATGGTCACCTTGACTGTGAAATCGTGCGGCGTGCCGGGCTTAACCGTATTCCTTGGCATTGCATTGTGATGTGAGTGTATCAGCGTTTCGTCCAGATCCAGCACCAATGTTTTTCGCTGCACCAGACTGAGCCGGTGTCGTGATACTGGTGACAGCGGGAACTGTTCATATTTAACCGGCTGATACTGGATAAACTAAGATAGTTAATTTATACATACATTCAAATGGTTTAAATTCACAATTGTTTTTGCATTTACTGATTTCGATTATTGAGCGGCTGATAAAAAAAAATAAAACGAATGCAAACTGCTTATTAGTTTCACGAGAGACGAGTGAGTTAGTGTTGAGTTCGAATTTGATGTTCGAATCGCGAACTGCAGTTTCATAATGCACACTGAGCAGAGAGAGAGAGAGAGAGTTTAAGAGCGAGCGTCCGAGCGAGAGATGTTGAAAACGGGAAGACTGCTCTCTCAATGAATATAGTCGATATGATAAAGGATTGAATGCGGATCGAACGCGAATGGATGTCGGAGATGGTGAATAAAGGGAGCGAACAGTGGAGGGGGGACTTGAGTGGTAGCTATTGCTTATCGCAGCCTTGACCAATGGGTGTCGTTTATGTATGTTATTTAATCGGTGCTAATGTGTGATAGCGCAGTACTACCACGAAATATGTTCTCTAGCTCTAGCTCTTGGGTGGGTATGAGGGGTATGTACAGGCGAAGTGGAGGAAGAGGGGAGGGTTGGGTCAGCGCTCTAAAACAAATCAGTCGATTTTAATTATTTTTCGATTTTTTGATTTCTTTCTGTTTTTGTACTTACAGCGCGCACTTGGCGATTGAACATAAAACAGATGCATGTCCAGACTTTTGACAGCAGCAACAGCAGCGCATGGAATTTCATTTGCAACAGCGAAATCATCGGTAAGAAGTTATCTTCTTACCAAACTGCCTATAAATTTCACTTTAGTTGCGGCTACGTTATCGGTGTCCGCGTAGCCCGTCACTTTTGTTAAATGTGTTATAGTTAGCAATGTACAAAACTATACATATGAAACAAGAAACAAAAAAAAAGAACAAAAACCAAAAAAAAATATTAAATGACTGCAAAGAGTCACGCAAAAGCCAAATAGAATGTGCCGGCTGTCGGAATACCAACTTTTTTTGTGCTTTTGATAACGCGCTCAAATTGTTTTGATTGTATTGGTTTCGTGCTGTATTTTGCGGTATCGTTATCGATATCACACAATTATTGCTTTTTTGATACCTTTGCACACACATACACATACACTCAATTAGCGAGAGGCGCGCAGGGATATAAAATCGATATTAAACACAATTGTGAAGCCGGATCCTCAGAAAGGATGTGCTATATAATGCTTTTGTTTATGTTTGAACACATTCACATGTGTACATATTTATGTACTTGACGTGATTTTTTTTATACTTCTTACACCTCCGTTGCACTTCTCATTTTGTTGCTGGTGTGTTGTTTTTGTTTTTGTTGTTCCTGGGCCCACTGCAGTTGTTGTTTCCGGCGCTGCTGGCAGAGCTAAGAACTTCGTATGCGTGTGTTTAATAGGCACCAGTACTAAGAGTAAAATAAATTGTTGCACTCGGTTAACTTTCCACCTTTAAATCTGGTCAAGAAATTCAATAAGATGTCGCGTCAAATAAGCATTGCACTTTGATATTGAATAATCTCTGGGTTTTTGTTTAATAAATCGCACACTCACACTTGCATATTACATACATATACACACACACACACACGCATACACTCTTTTGATCAATTTGGCCAAAAGCCAGTCCAAAAAATAAATTGTGAAAAATAAAAGAGAGATTGTCGCCGTGAGCGTGGTATTGTTATCGTGTTTTCCTATCGATATACATGCTGTAGCCTTGTTTCTTTTTGCCGGTTGACAATAGTATCGGTAGACAAATGATATATTTTTATTGAAACAAAATATTGCATTGCGATATTAATTCATCGTTTAGTTTTTTTTTCTCAACATAAAATGTGCCTTGTTTATTAATATGCATTATCAAAAAAATACGTTATATTGGGGTACGACCAACCATCATGCAAGGATTCGGGTTAATGACTAGTATATACTTAGTGTGGTATATAATGCCGTCAATACTTTCAAAAACAAATGTTAGTTTCCTCATGTGAACGGCATTATTTCGCACGTATAAGCACATCTTAAACACTAAATACCAAAAGAGCTTCGAACCACGCGTCCTCATGCATGGTTTGAGCGTGTAAGTACAATTTGAAGCATCGATAACTTATAATCGCCCGGCCGCTGTAATCGTTTAAAGCGTCGTTGACGTTCCTTACAATTCGCAAAAGTGGAAAGAAAAAGAAAAATTATGTAGACTTTTTGGCAAAAGTATATTAATTGCCAAAGTTCTGTTAAAACTAACTTGTTTGGCCGTACACTTGGAATGCGTTCTCACCGATTGTGACTCGCAGAACGATAAAGCGAAATTTTAATTATATATATATATATATATATATATATATATAATATATATGTTTATATATATATATATAAATATATTATTATATGTATATAAATATATATAAGTTTGTGTGTGTGTTGTACGTGTTTTAATGCGCTGAATGCGAATGTGAAAACCGCCGCGCATTGTAAGCCCGAATCTTAGATATTTTGTTGTCGTTTAAAGACAAGTCGGCATACTCCACATCCAGCCAACGAGTGCGGAAGCGAGTGCGATTGCGAGTACGAGTTCGAGTGGGGAGAGGAAGCGGCAGCATTGATTTGGATTTTCGTTCACAACCCGTTTTATAATAACCGCTAAAATTGTGGAAAAACAGGAGAAAACTCCCAAGCGGAAGAAGAAGGCTGCAGCCAGTAAAATGTCTGCAGTTTATTCGCCGCAACCGCCGCTGCAGCAGCCGCCGGCTCAGCATCCGCCGGGATCTGTGCAGTTGCCGCCGCCGCAAGCATCGCCGCAGCAGCAGCAACAACAACAGCAGCAGCAGCAACAACAACAGCCGCCTGGCACTGGACAAGGGCCGCCAGGTGGCGTTAATGTTGGGCCTTTGGGACCAATGGGTGCGATGCGTGTTGGCCCCGGCCCTGTTGGCAATCCGGTCGGTGGCGTCGGCGTTGGCGTCATGATGGGCACACCACCCAATCCGAATGCCCAGCGTGGCGGCGTCCCAGCGCAGCAGGTAAACTCGGCCCAGATACAAAAGATGCTGGACGAGAATTGCGGACTGATCCAGGCCATACAGGACTTTCAAAACATCGGCAAATCACAGGAGTGCATGAGCTACCATGTGGCATTGCACAGGAATCTTGTGTATCTGGCCCAACTGGCCGATCCCCAAATGAACATTGCCCAAATTCTGCCGGTAAGCGGGCAAATCGACACCACAACACTAGTTAAATATTCAATGCTAACAGAATTAATACAACAATTGCTTGCATTTCGCAGCCGCCGCATTTATTGCAAACGCAGGCCATGCAACAGGGCAACCAGCCACCGACACCGCATGGTATGACGGGCGTACCGCCACCTGGACAGCAACAGCAGGTGCAGGGTCAACAGGGCACACCGGGCCCGCCGGGGCCACCGGGCAGTGTCATTCAGTCGCAGATGATGCAGCATGCCGGCGACGCTGGCATTGGTCCCGTACAAATGCCGCCCTATCCGGGACAGCAGCAACAGAATACACATCCGGGAATGCCGCCAAACGCTCAACAGCAATCTCAGCAACAACAGCAACAACAACAACCAGGCCAGTCGCTGCAGCAGTCGCCGCAAGTTAGCCAAGCCGGCCCACAGCCACAGGCCGCGTATCGCAACGTACAGGCCGGCGCTGGCCAGGCACAAGTCGTCGCCAATGCAGCGCCCAGTAAGTGTAAAGTGTACAATGCGAGCAGCAATCACAGTGCGTCTGCAACTATTTTTCTCCTTTTAACAAAGGCACTCCTTGGTTTGTTTTTCTTATGTTTTTGCAGATCAACAGCAGCGGCCAAACAATGGACCGCTGCCTCCCGGACAGAGTCAGGCACCGCCATCCCAACAACAACAGCAGCAGCCGCCCAACCAGCAACAGCAGCCACAACAGGGTCCAGGATCGGTGCCGCCACCACAGGCACAGTACAGGGTCAGCTATCAGCAGCAGCAACAACAGCAGCAGCAGCAACACGGCCATTATCCGGGCTATCCGCCGCAGTCGCAGCCGCAGTACCAGCCACAG